>VXBW01007210.1:684975-697987 GCA_013400375.1 Thinocorus orbignyianus
TTTTTTTTTAAATGCATGAGCATCTGTGCTGAGTCAGTATGTAAAGAATAACTAAGGCAGTTAATTCAGTTGAACTGGAAAACTTAAATCTGTTTGTTTCGCTTAAATTTTGATGCAGGGGAAAAAATTAACTGTGATTTGAGTGTAAGAGGTAAAGAGAAACCAATACAGGAATAAAATCATTTCCCTGGTATAGCGGGGAAAGAAGCTGAGAAAAGAAATTGGAGGAGCAGAAGGGATTTGACCTATGCAATAGAAAGTTCTAGGGGAAATTGCCATTTGCAGGATTTCAGAATTCAATATTCTGGAATGGATGTGGTACCAGTTAAAAGAAGGGCTGCATCATTGTGTGAGGCCTCCTTTAGCGTCCCGTGAAAGCAGTGACAATCTTCCTGTTCTCTCTAGTTTAGTTTTGTTTGTGGTTTGGGGGTTTTTGTTTGTTTGTTTTTATTGTGGCAGTCAAAATTGGATGCAATGTTTTGGATACAGAGTAAGGAGTGCTGAGTAGAGGTGGATGTTCACTCGCCTCCACCTGCTGTCTTACATGCTGCTTACCTTTCAAGGCCACTGATCCTTCTCAGCAGCCTTGGTCCCCAGCCTGTACCATCACAAGTTTTTAGTCTGTACAAGGTACAGGACTTCACATTTGTTATGTTTGAATTTTAGGTGGTTCCTGTTGGGCCAATCCTCTAGGTTGTCTACATTCTTCTGCATGGTGGTCATGCCATCAAGGATACGAACTGCTTCTTCCAAATTGGGGTTTTTTGCAAATTTCTTTAGGGCACACTCTGTTTTCTCCTACAGGCTCCTTATGAAAGCATTAAGCAGGACAGGTTTCGTGTACACTGTATAGTTGGTAATGCCAGAATTATAGATGCAGGGAGATTGATAAAACCACATATTTAGGTTGAAAGGTAACTGCATGAGAAGTAAAATAGGTGCTCAATATGCTGAGACTTAGATGAGTAACTCGAGAAAGCAGGATCAAGAAGGATCAAGAAAAGCTTTTTTTTTTTTTTTTTAAGTGTTTATGACTTTAATATCAAGGAGCAATGTGTAGTTGAGAGCTTACAGCAGAAATAAGGGCTAGATATGAAATGGCAAAGTGTCTTTGAAATTAATCCTAGTTTGTCTATAAAAGACTTCTATAATAACATCCAAGCTCCACAATTCCCATTCTGTATTGCAGGGAATTAAAGTACAAGCAAATAAAATAGATACTAAACCCACATGGTTTTTAGTTTCATTTAATACCATTTAGGCTTAGAAGGAAGATTTTCACTTTGTGCCACTCTCAGGTGTCATAACTGCATGTTCCTAACCCTGAGGTAGCCACTTGGGCTTTCCTGTGCAATGCCTGGAGAGGTGCCCTGTGGGGTCCCCGAAGGCTGGTGTGCCTTCTGCAGAGCTGCTGGTGCTGCCCAGCAGGACGGGCAAGGGTAATGGTGGAGCCCACAAAGTTTCCATAGCCACCACCCTCCTCCTCAGGATAAATCCGACTAAAGAGCAGGCAACTGCAGGGCCTCCTCTCAGCCCCGCAGGCATCTTTTTGCACTTGGCCACAGAAGAAGGCAGTTTGCTTCCCTACATACAATTCAGAGTGTGCCGGATCAGGGCCAACAAGCTCTGGATTTCCAGTGTCACCTTTAGATTGTCATGTTGACTCTTAAAGACAAAATCTAGGGACAAGGTTTGAGTCATGTTGATGAATGAAAAAGAGCCAGTGAAGATCATCTGTTTACAGTTGCATTTTAAAACCTTGTCTGCTGCCTGGCTTTTACTCCCTTAATGCATTATTATTATTTTTAAAAGAGTGGTTAGATTGTTCCTTTAAATTATTTTTTTAAATGTAATCCTTTTTTTTGATCAAAATGTCTTATCAAGGTGTGTGCCTTACAAAAATCAGCTATGTTGATAGCTTACAGTGTAGAAGGACACCTTTCCCACAAATTCAGGTTGACTAGTGTTATAATTAACCGACTTAATCCTTTATTAATAAAAATTCCATTTTGATGATTTCATTATTTATGATTTGCTATCAGAGGAATAGATTATTTGGGTAATCCTATTTGCTTACTTTAAATGTACAATATGAACTTTCTTCCAGAGATCTTGCGCTTCCTGAGTATTCTAAGACTAAGTAAGAACCAATGTGAAAATTTGAGAGAACTCCTTGTTTTATATATACTTAAAACCATTTCTTTTAATTCTTCTGGAATCACATTTTCTAGGCCTGCTGATGTAAAAGTACAGAATGCTAGTTAGTGATTGACTTTATATCTTGTTGTTGAAATAGAAAATATGTCATCATTCTTGCTCATGTTATCGTTTCTATAAAATAATTGCCAGTATTGCCGTGAGTATTCCTTTTGTTCTCAACACACTGAGGAAAAGTGTTTTTCTTATCTGCCTTGGATCATTGAAGACAGCAGGGTGATACCTCTGTAAAGCATGGGTAGCCAAGCAGAGTGGTAGTATTTATTGATAGATTAAGTTTTATTCTTTATTTCATTGAACAGCACATCATGTTCCTTGGTGTTTTTAAATCTGAGACTTAATGTTTACCTTTGCTGTGTCTGGACCTTGGATATTATTGTTGACATTTCTTCAGTCCTGTTCCCACGACTGTTATGATCTCTTATGAAGATTTTTTTTTTCCTTTCTTTATCAAGAATGCCACTTGTCTCACCTCCTAAAATAAACAGCGAACACATGTTTTCCTTTACAACTTTTTTTTTTTTTTTGATTTGACTTAAAAAAACAGTATTCATCCTTCAGGTACCTTGGCAGTAAGATGTCAGTGCTTTGGTACATAAATGTATGGAGGTGTTGGCGTGCCAACAGACAAGGGGATGGTTTAGAGATACCTATAATTTTTGAGTGGTTTTTTAGTAGACAGCTAGAAGTTCATTCTCTGCATAGCTCCAGTATGCTTCCCTTTCTTGTGTCTCAGCGATGTTCTTTTGTGCAGTTATCTCAGTTATCTCCAATGTTTCGGGGCTTGCTGGGACTGCTTTCCATTTCTGGACAGCCTGAAGTCCCATACTGTAAATACTGCTTACTGAAATAAGAGCCCCTGTTTTAAGCTCTTAGTGTCTTAGGTGCTTTGTATCAATTTAGGCCGACTATTCTTCCTGGGGTTTTTGTTTCACCCTCTTTTGGCTCGGTGTGCTTGCATGTAGTGCATGTGCATAGTTGGGAGTTCCCAGCCCCAGCCAGGAGCTGGCTCCTCTCAGGCACCATCTCCTGGGTATTTCCCCTCCTGCTTTAACAGATCCACTGGTTCCTCTGCAGTACCTGCAGAAATTGGTCTCTTAAAGTAGCAATACTGGGAAAACACTTAAAGTGTTTTGTTTTCTTCTGAAATCTGTTTCAGCATCTAACTGGTGTTTGGGGTTTGGTTTTCTTTGTTTTGGGGTGGGTTTTTTTTGCCCTCTAGCTAGTGTGGAGACCAGAGTTTGGCAACACCTGGTTTACTAACCTCTGTCTCTGTGATGGGGTGGCTGTATTGCGTGGGAGGAGGGAGGCTTGACTAAGTCATGAAAGTCATCCAAGTAAGAGCTGTCAGAACTTTAATACAAGAGAGTACTATTGTATGTGTTTGCCAGTTGACTTGTGGAAGGTGGTTAGAAGTGTCTTGCTGTGTTTGTCCCTGTGTTTCTATAGAGGAGGGGCAAGGGGAGAATCTTTCTTTGTTGACAAAGCTGACTTTTCAAGTTTAGTGAGAATTAATACATATTGGATGGTGAGAGGAGCTGTGCATACCTACAGAAGTAACTTGTTAAATTTTTGTATAATTTTATGTATATAACTTAGTGATTTGTAGCAAGTAGTGTCACCAAAAAAAATCTTTTAATCAGAAACAGTGTAGCATTTTGTTATAAAGTGTGGATTCTCCATTCCTTTCCAATTATAAAATCCTCTTGACTTTACACTTAAGAATCTACTTGATGTTCAAAGTCACTGGTAGAAGCTGAGTAGTTTTTCTCCTTAGATCTGGGACAAGTTCCACACCAGGAGAGCAAGGGATGCTTTTCAAGTTAGTTGTAAGTAACAACTTCCTTAGTTGCTTTGAAAATTTCAATAATCCCTTGGGGATGAGATGAGACAGATGGAAAAGGGAAAAATATTTTAATAGACTAAGTGAGGACACTTGGCTGCTCTAGAAATACATGGGGTGGATGGATGAGGTGGGTAAATGCATGTGATAAAATGTCTTCTTGTCACCAGTGTGGAATATGTGTGTATTTATACACATACTAATTTTGGTTACTGTCTTCTGGTTATAGTGCATCCATGATTTCCCCCATTTTGAGTAAATTTTTAGTGTAGTAATTTTTAGTGTGTTTCTCCCACTAGATGATCTGTCTATGCATACCACACATTAAGGTTAATAGAGCAGTAACATTATTTATGACGAGGTTTGCCTAGGGTAGACATAGGAGTGGAGAATTGAAACTGAATACACAAAACAGCTATTCAGGAATTACTTAGTTCACAGAAACTTGCTCACATGTGCTTGAGGTAGGAGAAGAAAGCTCTTTCTTCATTTAAGAGGTTTGTACTTCCATTTTTCCCCTTGCAATCAGTTACTCATGTGCATCTTCCTGCCAGAGACTTCGGTCCCTTGTAGCCTTGCAAACATTAGATTTGTTATTTAAGGCTGTATAAGCCTTGTAGGTGGAGGAACAGGTATAGGTACTGAGGAAGGAGCCTTCATGTTTCAGCCACCAATGGAATAGAAATGTTCTCAGTTTGACATGAGCATATAAATTACAAGTTCATAGGGTGAGTCCAAATATAATGTGGAATTTAGTTCACCCTTAGCTCCTGTGTATTTGAAGTACATAAGGGCATTAATAAATTGTTTTTATAGCAGATCATCTGTGTAGCGCTCTGCAAACTGACAAAATATTCCATCTTTTCTTAGAAGAATGTGCAAATCAATAGGATGAAGGTGTCAAAGGCATGTCTTTGAGAAGCAGGTTCTTTAATACCACTTCACATACTGACATTATTTCTTTTTAAAATATTGTGTTAAAGAAGGTGTGAGAAATCCCTTGACTTCTGTGTTGAACATCTTAATAAGCATACTCTGAGATTTACTGTCTGGTCAGTTCAATTGGTAGAATTTTTATAGTGAAAGACATCTGCAGATGCCCACACAACTATGAGTATAAAAGAATTTCTGAACCTTCTGATCTTTGGAATGCACAAAGAAAAAAAATATTTTTTTTTCCCAGGTGGTCCTATCCAAATTTCAACAAAAGCAATAATTTAGTATCTGCTGTTTAAAGCATTGTTCCTAAATTGCACCAGTTATAATGGGAGGTTGATGCTTGGTAATTCCAGCTTCAGACTTTCCATGTTTTGCATCATGTAGCTGGAAAAACAGTTCTTGCTCCAAATAAGTAATAGGACCAGACAGCAGAAGTGTTACTGTCTTATAAATGAGAATTTATAGCATGGAGATTTCTTGCAGACCTGAGACTGGACAGTTAAGTTCATAAGTCCATAAATGTAATTCAAAATCATAGTATTTTACTTTTGCAGATTACTAGAGTTGTTCTGTAAGATCGTGGTGTTTCAAGATTTTGACCGAAGAAAAGGAGTAGGGGACAAATCCTTGATATTAAGCCAAGCTTTGCCAAACCTTTTCTTCTCATGTTGGGGAAGAAATTATTTTAGAAGATGTGACAGTACAAAAAAAAGATATCTGAAATAATGCATTTTTTCCCACTAGACATAGTCCATATATACTATGTCTTTATTCATCCTTCAGAGCACATGAGCCAACATTCTTATGATTACCTGTATGGGCTGCATTGATGACCATGACTTGGGCATGGCGTTCCTGGTCAAATTTGTTACTATTTTTGCTTCTGTTCTCTTTATTGCAAAATTTTCCGGTAGGAGGATTTTGTTATATATGAATTACTTACGAATCTTAAGGTTAAAATTTGTATTAGGAATTTGCAGACAATTCATATTATGTAGGTCTGACTGCTTTATTAAAAGGTAGTAAGGCAGTGTGGAGGAGTTTGCAAGGCTTCAGGGGTTATTGATTGGGAAGATGCTTGCAGTCAGAAGAAGACAGAGCTAAGAGAGAGCTGTGATGAGATAAAAGCTGGGGTAGGGAAGTGATTACGTCTGGGGACCTGCTAATCACTGACCTCTGTAGGGATCCTGTAGTTTATCACTAATCTGACTTGCACTTGGCATTTTCCTCGGTGGCTGTTGAGCAAGCACTTGGCTTGGGCCGGGCAGGAGCGGGGGCTGCCAGGCCAGCAGCTGCACTGGTTGGCACTGGCGTGTTGAACAGCCGCAGTGTAGCCAGCATCATGCTTGGCACAGGGGAACCAATAGCACTGAAATTGTTGTGAAGAGAATAGGCGGTTGTTTGTTTAAGGTGCTTTCTCCAAATTGTGTTGCTTCAGACCTCTCTTCCATTTGCATGAGTTTTGGTCACAAGTATTGTAAGGAAAAATGTGTGTAGTATATGTATTCACAGTATATACGCTGCTGCATCGTGTACCTTTTAAAATATTAGAGATAAGATTGTAGGTGTAAGACGGGTACTAAAGCTGCAAAAGCCTCTATTAATGACTAGCCCTGTATAGCAGTAGAAGAGGAAGAAATTATTCCTCTGGTGTGGTGGGAGGTGTCTAGATAGGTACTGAAACATTTGTGGCTGCATGGCTAAGACAGTCTTGCCTCTAAGAAGGCGACAGCACACCAAGCTCCTAGGAGCAAGGCTGGGTTTGTTTTACTCAAATGTAATTTTTCCCACCATGCGGAATAACTGCAGAGTAAGAATTTGTAATGCCAACAACATTTTAAAAAATAAAGAACGTGTCTGTACTGGAGGCAGGAAGGAGGTTGGTCTGTAAACTTTGCGATAAATAGAAAAGTGGTGTTAGGAGTTGTAGAAAAATGTTTATGGTGTTGAATGTTTTTCTTGCACCCTTCATATGCACCTGCCAGTACAACTTGTGCTGTTAAATTTGTTACATTAGATCTGCATATGAAAAATTATTTTGAAGTATTCTGTGGGTAACAGAGGCACGTACTTTGTTGCTGGATACTTTGCTACTGGATGTGGATGGAGAGAAAGCAGTATAAAAATTGATTTCTAACTGACTTGACCACTACTTTAAAACTTCAATAACTTTAAAAAAAAAAATCCTCTAAGATATCCAGTGTTTTGTCACAAACTAACTTTAGGGGAGGCTGTCTGTTGTGACCAGCTAACAGTGTTACCAGTGATGAAGTGATGATTGGGAATTGTAAACGCATGCTTCAGCATCCACAGAAAGAGGACTGTGCCTAGGGAAAGCAGACAGGCTTTGTGCCCCCAGGCAGAGCCCTCCCAGCCATGCTCACTGAGGTCTGCACGCTGGAGTTCAGTGGACGGAGTCCTTCCTTGTTTCTCATGAGCA
Organism: Thinocorus orbignyianus; assembly: GCA_013400375.1. NCBI lineage: Eukaryota > Metazoa > Chordata > Aves > Ciconiiformes > Thinocoridae > Thinocorus > Thinocorus orbignyianus. The sequence goes on from VXBW01007210.1 coordinate 692,415, forward strand.
GTGCAGCAGACATGCTGTGGTGGTGCCGGGGACTCCACCTCTCTTCTCCCATGCTCCTCCTGTGCCAGTGTGAAGGTGATGTGCTCAGGTCCTGCAGAAGGGACAGCAGGGAGGGGTTCCACAGGATGAAAGAACCAGGAACAGGACTTGAGTGTGGGCTCAGGGTGTTTCTGTAGTGTTTGTCTGGTCATTTTTGTTGTTGTTTAGGAATGTGTGCCTTTAACATTGTGACACTGGCAGGTTTGAGAGTCATGCTTAAGTGCTTGCACTGGGATGCGTTTAGGAGACTCTCCCTACGGAAGGCGCCATCTTGTACTAGATCCTAGGTTGCTTTCCAAATCCTTTGCTGGAAAGCTTACCTGACTAAACACAGGTTAAAGGTTAGTTTGCTCCAGCCTTTAATTCTTGATAAATATGTAGGCTGTACAGCAGCAGGCAGCCTTGACTGCTCTCAATCGTTTCTTAGGACCTAATTCAGTATAGACTGGGCTATACCTGTCAGCTTTTCCCTTTAGTATGAACCTGCCAAACTTTTTAAGTGATAACATTTAAATATGCATTCTTATCTAACAATTTCTTGCTTGCTACACAAACCATAATTTAAATCATAATTTTTCTAGCCTCTGTAATTGACTCTTGTACAAATATTTGTTTTAAAGCCTGCCTGGAATACTGCATACTTCAGTGGAAGCTGTTTATCATGTGGTATAAGATTCTCATTTTCTGGAAAGAAAATGCTGAGTCTGGTTTAATATGAACAGCATGATTCATCCTACTTCATATAATTTTGCATGCTAGGTATTTTATTTGCTTGGTGCCCGATAGTTGTTAGAAGCAAATTGCTTTGGCAGAAAAATGTTAACTTTTTTTTCCTCCCTTTGTTACAGCTGAGCTGCCATTTTTCAAGAAACTGTTTTCAGCAAACTGTTGTTGACCAGACTGTGTGTAGTTATCAAAATGATAATCTTGCAGAGATGCTGTTCCCAGAGAGTCAAACTTCTGCTTCCTCTCTGCTTACACAAGATGCACTATTTAAATGAACAATAAGCAGTACTTTAATTATGAAAATGACAAGAAAAGACATCTCTTACAAAATGACATTTAGAAATTTTTGGTAGTAAGACAGAAAATTGGAAAAAGCCAAACAGATCCTGTTCTAGAAGTGCGGTTGCAATAACATAGAGCTGTCAATCGCTGCGGTGGGAAGGGGTAAAAAGGCTGCTTTATCTTACCATCTTAACTGGATGGCACATGCATTGTTCAGAAAAGGGAATGCCTGGATGGGTAAGATGAAATTCATTTTCAAATAGATAAGTATTGTGATTTATTAGTGCTCTCCATTGGGTGGGACTCTGAGTGGTGTTGCAGGGTGTTTCTCAGTTCTGTATCATCGCTAGGGCAGGCACATGCACTTAGTGTTTTCTGTTATGTACTTGATGACATTCTTAACATTGTTCAGCAGAAACTTCTATTCAAGGTGTTTTTTTAAAAAAAAAAATTGATAAACTTCTGAGCCCTACTGAGAAACTTTTACAGTGAGTTTTAATATAGAAATCCATTTGGTGGCGTAACAAACACAGTGCTAAATAGTTTTTCTGGAATTGACAAACATATTACTAATGTCTTGCGACCACAGACAGAAATATCAGAGTGCAGGTGCTCTGCATGAGGTGCTGTGTGCTCCCTACAGGCAGAGAGTACGTTTATGGCAAAGAGAAGAGTCTGTTCTGTTGTCCTGACCAGTTGTATTGCTTGGATTTTGTACCCAACTGGGATGTATGTGAAACAAAGGGATTTTTAAGGATTTAAAGGATGAGTGTCAAGCCCTGAATGATTCAGCCATGATTGAAGTTTAATGGAGGTTTTCCTGTTCTGAATTGAAGTTTTCGTTCACTTTTCATGTGGTTTTGTTGGTTTTATTTTACTGCTTCATTTTTACTGCTTATTCATTACTTAAGATGATACCAACCAGCTATATGTTACTTGAATGTAGGGAGGATAAATGTCTAAAAGTGTCTGTATGGTTGCTCATTGATAATGGAAGTGAAGCTGGACCTTTGTCCTTTGTATTTAAACACACCGAGAGGGATATTTTATAACAACAAAAAATTTCAGTAGTTCTTTTTTTACTGATGGGTTAGGGAAGAAATGTAGGCAGGTAAGTATGTTGTCTATTACAGTAATGTTGTTTGAGTGTGTTAAATGCAGATGTAAAAAAGCCTATTTCTGTTTATGTAACTTAATTTTTAAAAATTTATTTATCTATAATGCGATGGATTTTCTGAATTACATATGTAAGGACAACTGATGCAGATACCTAGCAGATTTTAGAAAGAACCTAATTTCAAATGTCTTTCTTTTACAGGAAAAGCCTCAGATAGAGGTCCATTTCCATTGTATGGTAGAGATACGGGGTTACCAGGCTGTCAAGTAAGTATAGTGATGATTGAAAGCAAATGGAATAATTTAATTTAAGTTACTGGAATGTGTCAGGATACCAAACATAACAAACAAGAATGCCTTCTGCGATTTGCAGAATAAATTTTCTGCATTCTCTGTGGTCAAATTGCCTTGCACTTGCTTACATCCATGTAGAGGAGATACTTTTGGTATGTGCAGGTGGAACTGGTTCTGTAGCTCATGAACATGAAGTCTTGTTTTTTTAACAAAAGGGAGATTTTTTTCTAGTCTGAACATACTGAGCAATGTGCTTCCGTTGTGTGTATCACATCTTTTCTACACAGTGTCATTTCACACTCGTGAAATGAGTTTTCTAACCCTTTTGAAGTTACTCTTTCTCCAAGTCTGCAAACAGAATTGTAGACTGGTGCTGATTGCACGTCCTGATTAGTCTGTGATATTTGCGTATTTCACATATAATTTGTCAAAAAAATGTCAGTAACTCCTAATATAGTTCATTATTTAACTGTTACTTCTAGTGGACATCATGTGCATTTTTTAAGGACGTCACTGTTACTAGGCTTTCAATTTTTAGCAATTAGGTTATCCAGTGTAATACTATGTTATTTTGTGGTTTTGATGATGCATTTTTTAGTAAAGAAAACTTTCTTTTGATATCTCTAAGTCTTCACTTTAGGGTGAAGATTTCTTCCGTGTTATTTCTAGTGAGCCATATTAAGAATATGCAATTGATCATTGTTTAAAAGTCTGTTTTGAATGTTTAAAAAGTATAATCGGCATTTGATTACACTAAGTATTTGTTGTCAAAGATTTAAATAACTGATGCATTATGGTTTTAATTCTAAGAAATCAAATTGGTTGGTTTGTTTTCTCAAAGACGGGTCTCTTTTATTTTAAGTAGACTGTTTGCTTTGCTGTGGTGCTTTTAGGAACATCTTTCTTCTGGAGGATAAAACTTAGCATGTGAGTTTGATGTCTTGGTTTTGAGTCTTTTAACTAGTGGTTTGGGAAGTGTGAATGGGCAGCACCTTGTGGCAATGCAGTCCTGATGTTGCTTCCCCTGTTAAGAAAGGATCGTTCTCCCAGCCTTTACTACTTGTCTGCAACACGGATGTGATGAGCAAAGACCCATTTGTAACTCTATGGGTGAACGTCCAGTAACGTTCTCACAAAAAGCAGTGTACCTCTTTAAGCTCAAGTTATGGGCTTCACATTATTGCCAGCCTAGACAGTAAAACATTGTATTAGTGTTATTACTATTATTCAAATAGCTGTGTATGTACTGTATTTAAATATAATAACTTGAACTTGGCATTAATTTGGAAGCAAATTAATTTCCATGTTACTCTTTCATTGCGTTAATATTCTGCGTTGGAAAATAGGTTTATGTTAGCTTTGCATAAAATTCTGTTTTGCTTTGCAATAATGAGTGTAATTTCTGTTGTTTGGCGTCTCACTGAGGGAAATACTTTTATATTGCCTAATTGTTTATATATAGTACCATTTAATATTAATTTTTACATGTAGCTATTTTAAAGTCAAAGTCTTACGTGTATTTGTTTCTACTAATATCACTTCTAATTCTGTTTATTCCTTTGATATGTTTCCTACTGTATGCTCTCCCACAGTTCCTTCTTTCTTAAACATTTTTATTATACGGGAAAAATGTTATTGTGGTAAATCTGTTTCATTTTTATATTCAGGATAATAGAAAATGATCATAGAGTTATCTTTCAATTACATTTAAAATCAGTTTCAATTTATGTGATAAGTTACAGTTTGTACTTTAATTTGGCCTTATCAGTTAAATCTTGACAGTGTCTGAAATCATTTGCTAATTTGGAACCTGATGGGATTTCTGAATCTTACTGGAGTTTTTTTGTAGTTTTCATAAATCCATGCTGATACCTAAAATACAGCTCTCATTGTAGCTACAATGTTTGAAAGCTATCATCGAGAAGAAGGTCAAAAGTGATCCTAAGAGGTCATTTTGACAATCTCAGTGAAGAATCAGCTGCGTTGCCCCTGACAGATGCTCATCTGGTCAACTCTTACAAACCTCTAGAGATGGAGGAGACTGTATGACCATGCTGGGTTTTGTGTTCCATTACTTATATGTGCTTACTCATAAATATTTTCCCAGATTCCTTATCTAAATTTTATTGTAATTAAAACATCTAATTCTTGTCTTGCTGATGGTCGACATGGAGAAGAATATATACTCTTTTAAGTCTGTAGAAGCTAGGAATCCAGAAGATGATTAGGATGATAAGGACTCCTTAGAAAAACATAAACAGAGTTGATTTTCACATTGGTGTGTATAGTGCAGGAATCTTTTTAATCATGGATATGTAACAGGGTTTATCTCAGATTGAAGTATTGGCAGAAAAGCTTAGGCTCTGTTCTAGGTGTTTTCCAGTAGATTCTCAGCCCTGGGGAATCAGTGTTTTTAATTAGTTCAAGTACTTCATCCAAGGACTTACCATTTTGGTGAAATTTCCTGGATCTTTCTGACAACACGGTTAATTTTTGCCATGTGGTATTTACCTTCTTCACAGCAAATATCCTGTCTTTGATACTTGTTTGATTAGTGATGGTCTAAATTTTCACAGTACCTTATTATAGTAACGCTGACCAGCTTGTCATTCCTCAACCTGTATTTTTCAGTTTACCAGTTCCATGTGCAAAAATGTATTTACTTTTAAACACATTGCTTCTGCCTTCTCTAAATCTGTCAGCGCAGTTTTGAATTCCAGGCTTGCACTGCATTTGTAGGTCCTTCTGGGTTATTTGCTTTGTGAATTTAGTCTTCTTTTTTCATCCAAGTCACTAATTAAGAGGTGGAATGATTCCCAAAACGGATGCCTGCAAAATCTCAGTTAATACATTCACCCAACATTGATCATGAACTCCTAGCTGCTGGTTTTTGAAGAGCTATGCTCTGCATTCAGCAGTAGTTTGTTGTCCTTGGTTTAGTTCACCTGTGAAATGTGAAAGTAGTAAAAGCCTTATTAAAACACTTCTTATGCTGTCTGAGAAGGAAGTGACATTGGTTTTACAAGGTTTATTCCAGCTGAATCTGTATCACTTATTTGTTATCTTTTGGTATTTGCAGTCTATTTCTTCTGGTATTCTTCAAAAAAAAAAAAAAA
>VXBW01007210.1:697999-725328 GCA_013400375.1 Thinocorus orbignyianus
GAAACAACCCAACCAACCTCGTTATTTTTTAGTCCTGCACTCTCCGAACCATGAATTTTCAAAGACAGTTTCTGAAATTGCAAGAAAGGCAAGAACCAGACTTCTGAGCATCATAGTCGGTACAGAGGAACTGAAAGTACCTAACTGGTAAACTGGCAGTTTATGATTTTTCTGAGGGATTCCACCACTCCTGTTGGCTGTTTAATTGCTGATTTGTTCTTTTCATAAATCTTAAATCAGATGTAGATGAAGTTTTTAGAGGGCTTCTTGTAATAAAAAAACATTTTCTTTACATTTGTGTAATTTAATACCAAAATCTGGAGTTTATGTAAGAGAAATGTAGTTAGATTTCAGATATTGAATGTGTGAGTCACGTTTCCAGTGTCATCAAAAAGGTCCCTAGCTGTCCATGCACATGGTTTCGACAGGTCTGAGCTTGAAGAAGGGCAGGAATCTGCACTATTTTTGAAGTGAAATGGAGATAAATGTGCAATACATGTGTAGCTGTTAGTCCAATTCTTCTAATTGTTTCTGCGGGTCTTCACAGAAGCTAACTTTCTCCCCGCGAGCCTGTAAGTGTCCTGGCTAATTGGTGAGAGGGGGAGATGCAGTGATGATTCCATGTGCCTGGCAACATCCCCTCTCCCCACTGGCAGCACTAGGCTGAAGCCTGTACGTTATTTGTGACTGTCCCCTTAATGTTCTGTTTTGATTCTAAATAATCATGCATGAAAAATAGACATGATGGACTTTTTGACATGTGGAGATGACACATGCCCTCCCTTTATAATAATTTCAAGTTTGCATACTATACCATGTGCGAGAGAAGAGATGAAATCCAGTGCTAAATGTAATGGATATGAGGCAGGAAGTAGAGGTGTTCACCAGTTTTTGTTTAAAGTGTAACCTTTCTATAAACTAATTTACAGATTATAGAGTTAGAAGAATAAAGTATGTCCTGTATGATGATGTTATAACTTGTTATAACACTTATTTAGGAAAAAGTTTAATTGATGATATATCTGTAGAATATCTAGCGCGTGAAGGAGTTACGAATTATATTTATTAAATACATTTCACTTAGTCACTGTAAAACTATATATGTAATACTGAGTAAAGTACTGCTCTTTGTAGTACCTGATGTATGCATATGTTACTATAATGTTCCATGCAGATATGTAGTACTACACAGACAGCTTATGAAAAATTTATGTGATACTGTGTATACTATATATGTTTTATTTAGTAGTGGCAGATGGGTTTTTAACTAATTTCTGCTGCTATTATGTTTTGTGTTTATTGGTAATAATTAAGGCTGCTTCAGAATCTTTATTTTTTTGGGGTGAAGAAAATAAAAATCCAGTGGAAGGCTGGTCCATCAGTTCTCCCAGTAATATTGCTACACCACTTTCCCCTCGCTAGCCATCAGCTCTGCTATCGCTGTGAAGCTAATATGAGGTGACTCATTTAGCAGCATATTATTGCATCATTGCAACATGATGTAAGGCACATCAGGCATTATTAAATTAGACTGAATTTTGCAGTATGACACTAACATTTTATGCACATTAGCACCATACTTAGAGCGTCTTATGGGAATATACTTCAAGTAAACATATTGAGACATAATTTCAGACAACTTTTCAGAATTTATCAATTTCTGCTTTATCAGGAAAAAAATATACCTGCTTTGCTGGAATATTAAGACAGATGTACTGGCCTTTATACATCTTCGGAACATGTTTTGTGTTTCTTAAATGGCTTTAAATATATGCTGTTACTTGGGTAGTACCTTGGAGAAAAAATTAGCTGAGTTCTTACTGTTTATTATAGTGAGCTGGGATAAACTCATCTGTCCATCTTCCACTTTTGCTATGATTCAACATAGAAACATTCCCTTCATCTGGGTACCAGTCAGGGAAAGCTAGATTTCTATATGCCTAGCTCACTTGTGCTGAAAAATATGGCAGAATTTAAAACAGTATAGGTATTGAGCAACTGGAATTTATGCTGTTGGCATTTTAGCAAGAATTTATGACCTTTCTTTGTTTATTGACTTAAGAACAACCGTCTTCACCATTTAATATGGAAACTTAAAGGCTTGTATCTTGTCTGCAAATTTACCAGTCTAGTAAAGAAAACTTACAAGCATGAAAAACTGTGTTTATTAGCTGTTACCTCTTTCACAGACTAAAATATTTTTGTGCAAAAAGATTTAAGTCACTTTTTAACAAACATGCCATAAGAACTCTGAAATAAACCCCCAAAAATGCCCTTAATGTCTATTTTTTTGGGCAATTTAACAGATGATCACTTTGGCAAAAGAAATGTTTGCAAGTGTAAGTTACTTTGTCTTTGCATAGTCACTAATTTGCCTCTTTCAGATTTAAAAAAACTTTAAAGCAGTTGGAACAGAATGCAAATATGAAGAACAATCCTGCAGCACTGGGGAAAGTGCTATCTGGGAGCACACTCTGTCTTAACAGCTCTCTCCCAGGTTGAAGTAGCATAATAAGAGTAGAAATCTAGAAAGTTGAGTTGTCTGTCGAGAACATAAAAGCTCACTCGTATTGTACGTAGACAAAAAAGGCAACTTTTTTCTGTTACTGATGAGGAATGTGCAAGCAAGAGTGAAAGCAAGTGTCTGTACTCGAATATAGATACCAGTGTCATGTATAGAGAACAATTTATAGAACTGAACAGCACCAACCTAAAAGTATTTTTAACATGTTCCTAAAGTCTGTAACTGTAATATGTGTATGTAGTATAATGGAGAAGATGAACTAATTTTATTTTTTTTGGTGAGGCATCAGATAACGCTAGACAGCTGGAAGAATAAGCATAAAGACAAAAACGTGAATGTTAGGAGGTAAGGTGTATAAAAATGTATATGGGAAGCAGAAATGAGATTTACTGACAAAAATGGAGAAGTAAAGAACAGTATGAAAAATGTGATTTGAAATTCATGTTTTGTAAGAACAAAAAAACTTGGAAGTGGCAAGAGTGAAAGAAATGAGTGATTGTGAATGGTGGGATAGAGTAGTGTTTTAGTGCTGTCTGACAGCTGAGATGTTACTAAAATGTGTGAGTCAAAAAACAAAAAGGTATTTGTGTCACATCGCAATTTAAAACGTTTGTTCTTCAAATGTGTATGAAAGCTTCCAAAATAGTCTGTCTTGATCTGCTTTTAACAATTCATGATGTCACTGTAAGGGCCATTGTACTAGACACTCCTAACATGCTTTACTGTGGAAGTATATGTCAAAGAGTAGTGAGCGTGAGACATCTTACTGGAAGATGAAAGAAACAATGGGCAACTGTGTAGAAAAAATATCTTTGGTCTTTCTTTGTAGGACCAGTGAGTATTTTGTAATTTCTTCTTGGGTAGCCTGACGTCTGTCTGAGGTTTGCATATGCAAACCTTCTTGCACACAGAGTTCTGCAGTTTTAATTTCTTCCTCTAGGAATTCTGTTCATATTCTCAAACATTTTTTTTTTTATTTTTTTTAATTGCTTGTCTCTAAGATGCCTATCCCTACTTGGCTTCCTTGAGACAAATAATTAGACAGTTATTCCGTGTTGAGGATGTGCCATCTGCTCCAATGATATTGTAGAATTATTGAAAAGATTTTTAATTTTTTTTTTTAAAAGTGAGATAATGCAAGTGTTTAAAGTAATGGAAATGTGTAAATAAGCTGTCTCAGGGATGGTTGGAAATAGACAGCTTTAGACCACACCTATGTGGAAGACAGTAGAGGAGATAATACTGTGGCAAAAGTGATGCTAGAGCATGGATCATTTTCTCTGGAGAATGCTAGGCTAAACCTTGTAGCTAGTGTGTCTCAGATCTCTTCAGGCTTTTTTTCTTTTTTAATTAAACTTCCTGTTTTTTAAAAATTAAAAATATAAAAGTACATAATTATAGAATATGCTGTTCAGTGTAGTTGTGTACAATAAGGAAAAATATACATATAGTAAACATGATAATTATAAAAAAAGCGTAGATGCTATAGAGGGGCTACTCTCCGGTAGTTTTCAGAAAAATTTTAGGATCTGTGTTGGTGCCAATGAAAGATGTTGGATTATATCCTCTATGGACCTACATGTGGGTGGGGGTTTTATTGGTTTTGGGTTTGTTTTTTTTTTTTTACTAATGTTTCTATTAAACAAGGAGAAGCAAGCTTTTCCCGCTCGCTGCTGGCAGTATGTTTGAAGATGCTTTGGATGGATCTTTCCAATGAGGCGGAAAAATACATGATATTCTGGACCTTTCTTACCTGTGGGGCCTTAGAAGAGATTACAAGCAGTGGCACCAGTTGCTTGTCTTCCTTTCTCACATAGTTTTAGAAACATAAGTTCTGTTTAAATCCAAGTAATACTGAGTTATGGAAGTATAAAAAATTTCAAAGCTTGTATATGCATGGGATTTTAATACCAGTATAACTTTAAAGCTGACAAACAGATTTTATTTTGTAAATTTTCTCTTTTTAATCTCTTCTTCTCTGACACCTTTGATGTCAGGTGTCTCCCCAGAGCAGATTTTTACAGTTGAGCTATCAATCTCTAGGAAAGGTGGCTTCTGAAGGAAAGGCTGACAATGTTAACAGAAGCAGTGACTCTGGATTCTGCCAGCTGATACCATCTTAAAAGGTCAGGGTGGCGAGAGGGATGTATAGTTTAAGGGCAGATAAAATGTCCAAATTTGAGTTATTTTGCTTCATTTTACTTCTCAAGTAAAGTCAAGCAATACTAACTTTCTCTTGATTATGATTTATTAGAAGTGAATTACTTCTTGTGCTATTGGAGAGATATCTCCTGTCTCTCAGCAGATAAAGAGCCTGCAGAACCTTTTTAGAAAGTAAAAATGTGCTGGACAAAAGCTAGATTTCTTTTTCCAGAGCTGGAGGTGACCACCTGAAGTTAATCAGGGAAGACATTCCCCCTCGAATGAAGTGGGTAGCAGGTGTTAGGAATTAGTTATAGTTGGGGGAGGAATGCTATTTATAAAAGGGGAGCAGTTCTGCAAGGAATCGTTTTGAATGTCTTAAGCAGACAAACTGTTACTTGTCTTTGCCCTTCTCTTTCTCACACTGTTTAGGGTTGGCAGATTTTCTTGCCTCGTTTTATTTTTTGTGTTTGATTGTACTTAAGATAATGAATATCTTGTAAATCAATATATATAGTATCTGGCATGTTGCTGCATAAGGAAGTAAAAAGCATTTTACACCATGGAATGCAGATAGAATTTCTTTGACCAATTAGTATTTGTCTCCAGCTAAACTTACTGCCCTGGAGTGGAGTGCTTCTCTGTTGCAAATTTATGGTACTATTGGAGAATGGGGAAGAGATGAGTTCAGTTCTCTTCTCCCAACCCATACCTGTCTGAATGAGATGGATTGCCCTTTGGATTTTTTTGAAGTGTTTATTCCTTCTGTCTAGAACTACGGTAGTATGTTAAGCCCTCTTTTACCTGCCTTTTGTAGTTCACAGGGTGAGAAAGTACCCTCCGAAATTTAGCAGAGATTACTGCTCTCAGGGTGAGTGCAGGCCCTGAGTGGATTTAGGAAAGGGAGAGAAGCAGCCTGTTACCTGGGGGTGAGGGGGGACTGTACCCTGAGCAGGTGCTCACGACGGATTTGCCATTTTCGTTCCTCTTCTGTGGAACTGAACCACTAAACTAAACTGGTTTCAGTTGTGTTGTGGAGTGCTTTTCAAGATGCTAGTACTCCTGATGGCACAGATTCCTGAAGAGCAGATAGAGAAGGATAACATTTATTAAGGGAAGGTGGTTGTAGCCCAGGATATTTACTGGGCTCATCTACCCATTTACTAGCACCCTAGTAATGGACTGAACTTTTACTTGGTTGTATGTGAAAACATACAAGTCCTCCGTGTTAAGTCCTAACAATTATCTGGTTGCTATATTAATGATAAATTTTGAGGCCTCATTATGTTATGCATTTACTGACTTGGTGCTTAAAGCATTTGAGATATTTCTCTTGGTGTATGGGAGAGGAGACATGCAGCTTCCATACCAAATACATGAAACATTCTACTAATGGTCTGAAATCTTTTGAAATCATTTTGCTGAAGATGCAGAGGGGGAAACAGATGCAAGGATAGTTTGAGCTTTATAATATACTTTATAGTCTGACTTCTGTAAAAAAGATTCAGCATAAGATCTTTTATTATAATGTTGACTTCTTGTGCGCGTATCTTGTAATCATAGTGAAAAGCAGGAAGGCTGGTACCAAAAAATTAAAAAGTAGATGAATAACCCCTCAGCTGCTTCTCTTCTGACATTCTGCAGTTCTCCGCAAACCTTCTGCTTTTCTACAATCACAGTAAGGAAGCTGTTGAAATTACTGTTTTCATAATGCAGCAAAAAGATTCAAAGGCAAAGGGAGGGGAGCCTGACCTGTAATCACAATGCTTAGTAATGCCTTCCTAGAATTCAGTCAGCAATGCAAAAATACCTTGCCTGGGGGGATGAGCAAAGACAAGCTGAGCCAGCATAACCCCGGGGATTGGACACCAACATCAGCAGGGTGCCGGTTTTAGAAGCCTAAGAGAGAATTTGTAGCCTTGCCAGTATGCGGTATCAGTGCAGGGAAGCCACTAGTGCAAAAGAGAAGGAAGGGACTCATTCCGAATGTCTGTATTAATCGGGTCTTTTAAAGCTGTTTAGATACAAAGTGTTTCCTTCTTGTTGCAGCTAATCTTTACTCCTCCCACTGCTTAAAAAACCACATCTGGAATTCTGAATAAACTTCTTTCCTTCTCCCTTCTCTGTTCCTGTGCTCAGTCTCAGTGTATTTATCCGTAGTATAGAATTATCTGTAATAGCAGATTCTGCCTAGTTATATACACTGAATTAAGCAGCTCATGGTGACCTGGAAAAGCTTTGGTGTAAAAAGAGAATATATTGATACCTTGATGTTTTTCAGCCTTAATATTAATTGGGAAAACAGTTAAACTAGATGTCTGTTATTTTGTTTATGATACTGCATCACTTCAGTATTTAGTACCCTAGGTAGCTGTTTTTTACTCCAGTGAACTAGATTAGCCTGATTACACTGGCAGGATGCAGTTGATGGATGACTGTCATTATCTTCTCAAACCTGCATGATACTTTAGGTATAGGAGATGATAATTAAATTTTCAAGAGAGTACATTGAGATTATAAGATCTGAGTATTTTTTTTAAATGAGGAATATGTTTGCAATTATCAGCATGTTGTTAGAGGATCCTCTCCTGAGATGTTTTATTAGCAACCCCTGATTTCCTTTAAATTGATCAAGGAAGAATGCTGAAGTTATCATATAACACTTTAGATGTTGTTTTGCTTTTTAATTCTGGTATGTTCCTCCTCCTGAAACAGACCAAAAATGTATCTGATCAAATCTATTGGTAATGGCTTGAAGATGTACAGGTTAGCACAATATATTTAATGAAACCTTGTTTGAGACAAAACACTAGAGAGGATCATAATTAATGCCTCATTTTCTGCCAGTTGCTATTGATTACTCATTCAGGATCCCTTTGTTCTCAAAATGGTAACACTGTATTTCACATTACTATTTGATGATATTCTCAGGATGAGATTCTTTAACAACATGCTGATAATTGCAAACATATCTCTAGAATTTAAATTTAAAATGAATTTACATCATATGTCAGTGTTTTTCCAAATTCAGCTCCTATTTTGGAGTGCATATTCATTGCAGTTTCCAAAGACTGGAGAGTTGAGTAAAGTGAAGTTCAACCCTTCATATCTTGGTTATATTTTTGGCTTAAACTGCATTACATGGAAATCAGGTGAATGGGGTGTTTTGCAGCCCAGACTGCTCTACCATCCTCATATCTCAGAGGGCAATTATTTGTGAATGTTTTAATTTTTTGCACGGTTTTCCTTTGGGGTCACAGTAACAACACGTGTGACGTAGCTGGGGCATTGTGCAAGTTTAGCAGTTTGACTTCTCCATTTTGTTACGTTCATTTCAGCCAGCTCTTGCAAATTGTCAGGTTAGTCTAGAAGGTGAGATATGAAATACAAAGACATTTTATATACATGCTTTAAGTCATCCAAATGGCTCACTGTCTGAACGGGCACCTATCTGGAACTGTTGCTCTGCCCAGTGCAGTGTTGCAAGTTTATAGTAAAGCAAGGAATGCACTTGCCATCTGCTCTGTGTAATTCTGAGAAACAGAGAAATGCCAAGTGAGTTTGTCATTGACTAAGTGGCATGATAATGGAGGGGTTTGATTGAGATGAGTGCTATTTATTTATTCTTGCAAAATAATCTATCTAATCTCCCAATTTTTGACTATTTCAGTACTTAAAAAGCAAAACAAACAAAAAAAACCCAACCTGCGGACAGTTTTCCTGCCTTAATTAGGGGCAAATTAGGGACAGCCTGACCACTGGGACTCAAAGTGTAAGCTTTTTGGAAAGAAAGCTAATGCAAAAAACCTAGGAAAAATAAAATGTAGTTGACTAGTTTATTGGTGGGGTAGGTTTCAAGATCTAGGTTTGTAGTTGGTAGGTTGCAGCTCTCGTTTCACTGCCAAAGCAGCCTGCCTTATTATGCCAGCACAATGGCCCTGTCATAATCAGTTTCATATAATGGGCTAATGCTTTTATTCTCAACCATATTATTCTTTTGATAGAAAATAATGAATAATGTAAAGGCACATAGTTGTCTTTGGATGAAACTACTGTATAGTTTGGCTATGGCTACACCAGGAAAATCTGAGTTCTTTAAGTGTTTGCTAATACATTCGCATTTAAAAAGTGAACAGGATTTAGGCCAAAAAGCACAAGGTTAACTATCTATAAGAAATCCATTTTTGAAAAGGTGGAACCTTGTATGTGGTAGAGTAGTGCATGGAGTGCATTTGAAACATTCATGAATTTTGCAGGGTACCTTGGTTTGCCAATCTACATGTAGCCTAAATGCAGGAGAACTGCAAGGAGTATTACCGAAGGACATCTGCCTTTACTTACCCACATTTCTTTTTTTTCTATCAAAGTAAGAAAATCAAAGACGTGTTTACCAACGTATTAGAATTCTGCTGGCCGCTCTCCTAGAAGTTCATTGAAGGCAGAGCAGTATCTTGGCATCAAATTGTATCTATAGGATTCTAAACATTCATGGAGTTGGGCTGGGGAAAAGAAAATTCCGAAGTAGCCAAACTTTTTCTTTCTTTTATGCTCCAATTCTTTAAAAACAATTTGAAGTATGTTGAGTAAAGAGTGCTGGGTTGGTTTTTTTTCATCTTGGAGATACCATTTTGATATAAACATATGGCTGATTAGCTTGTTAGTTGGAAGGGAAGCTAGCTTTGCGTGTGTTTGAATGCGGCTGCAATGCAGTTATTTCTGTGACAAAGGTGTAGAAATACATCCCCCCCGCGTGTAGATGATTCTTTTCCCACCACCTCACCCTCACAAGGTTTGAGTAGATGACTCCCCTCCGCTTCATTTTTATCTAGGTGGTGGCCTGTGTAAAAAGCCTTTAGTTTTTGGGTCAGGCCACACCATTTCCCCTGAGGCTGTCGAAACTGTTTCTTGGTTTTGCTGAAAAGGGTGCACATGAAAAGTAAAGCAGTCACAGTTATCTCTTATTCTCTGTTCTCTTCTGAACATAGCAAGCCTGATTCCAAGCTGATTGTAATAAAAGCTTTTTGTATTTTGTTTTCTTTCTTATTTTTTTAGGTTGGTTATTGATCACATATTCCTTAGGGAAAATACTGCTTTTAATAAATTCTTGTTTATCTTGAAGCTGGAAATATGCTTTATAAAATCCACAAAGGCAGATTTTTCAGGGTGATGCCTGTTTATTTATAACAGTAATGTAGACAGGACTCAGCAGCATTCAGGAGAATAACCAGTCATTGATTATTCTTTAGTAATTGGATCTGTGCTTGGCAGATGAGGTTCGGAGCGAGCGTGAACGTTCTCTGTGGAGAATGCTGCAAACTGTCTGTAAGTGATCTGCCTCTGTGCAGGGACCTCAGGCACTTAGTCAGGAGAAGCTTGGGGCTGATAATACAAAGCTTTTCTGCTATCCTCAGTGGTATTTTTGTATTCCTTTCTTTATCAGATGCCCTTAGGAAAGGATCAGTCCTAATCAATATTGCTTCTCAATTGGTTCAGACAGGCAGAAAAATCAATAAGCTGAACTAATGACATTTTTTTCCCCTCTTTTTTTTTTTTTAATACTGAGGAACAGTTATAAAATTTTAAACAGATACTTTATTTGGTTGTGATAGAATGGGTAGAAGTGGGTTGTGTGTGTTTCGGGGTGTGCCCTCCCCTCTTTTTTTTTTTTTTTTTAATTAATAAAAAATTCTCACCCAAATACAATTGAGATCACAAACTTGTTTAGAGCGTGTTGCATAGCTTGAGATTTACTGGGCACATATCATATGACCTGCACACTTACTTTATGTTATTGTAGCCATACTGCTTTGAAATACAGGGTCCAATGAAAATGTCAAGAGCTGGAATGCTTAGGACAAAAGCAAGGGTGACAAATGTCATGAGGGAAAGGTTGGAGGTTAAGTCTGGAAAAGATATAGCCACATGCCTTTTGGAGTGGCTTGGTAGAAGTCAATTTAAGAGGTTTTACTGGGTGGGTTGGCTATTTTTGTCATCTTCTCTCCCTCCTAGTGGAACAGAGGGACTAAGAACCCTGCTACCCCTTGTTTTGGAGGTGTCTGGGTGAATCCCGGAACATTTCCAAAATCACTGCCAACGATCAGAAGGAGAAGCTGGGGGGAGTGGGGAGGGTTGTTCTTAAGGTGAACGGGACGTAGTTCCTAATTGTGTTTGACAGCAGCTCTGGACAAGCAGAGGCTGGGGCAGACGGCCTCCAGAAGTTCCCTGCCAGCCTCAGCTGTGCCGGGACTCTCTGAATGGGACACTTTGGCTGCTTGAAATGATGATGACAGTGCTTCCTCCCCTTCCCCTCAGGCTATGCGAAGATGTTCTGAAGTTTTCTTTCAGTCCCAGGTATTCTTGGAGGTAGTGCAGAACTGGTTTCATTGCTTCTTTCGGACACAGTGTTGATTTGGAGGAACTGCTCTTCACAGAATGTTGCCCAGGTTTCCTGCAGAGTGCCCACCACTAGAACTCTCATAAATGTTTAGAATGGTGTCTTTGCTAAATTCAGTCTTACACTGTGTAAGTCAGGTATTCTGACAATTTTTTCTGCAAAACAATAAACTCTTAACTGTTTGTCAAAGATGGAATTAGCAAATCTTGAAACAGTCTACAAGCAGATTTTTCCCCTCCACGTATTTTCTCTATACTTTAAGAACACCTCACTCATAAGGGTGTCTCATTTCAATGTAAGTTTTGTATTAGTAATTCTAATTTAAAGACTATTTTATTATAAAAATAAGGATGAAGAAATTGATTTGAGGGGAAACTTTTTTTTATGCTTTAGTATTTTCAATAATTATTAGCTTTGTTCTTCATGCAGTGTGACAGATTTGTAAGAAATAGTTAACACTCTGGAGCCTCCTTTACTTCATAACAGAGCGACTCCTTCACATCCCACTCTTTTCAATTAAAATGCAAGATTTTTCATGCTCAAATTAGTCATTAGATAAGTAAAAGATAGAAATTTTGGTAGTGGTATGATGCAAAACTATTTATCTGGAGAAAATTGCTTGAGGTTATTGCTTATTTTATGTGTAGTCTGTAATTGTATATGAACTCTAAATTTTCTGCAAGTTAGAAGGGATTTAGCACCTTAGTGAGAACCATGTTAGTTAACCTCACCCTTCACTAGCCTTAATGCCAAAACAACCAGCTTGAAAAATATCATGTAATCCAAAAGCTTTATTTGTTTACGAATGCACCATCTGACAATGGAAGCGTTGGCACCCTTTGGATGTAGGCAAAACCAACTTGTTTTGCCAGCCGACAGCGTGCATTACCCTCTTTGTAATGGAAGGACTGCACTAGGTAATGACAGAGGGTGAAGATATCACATCACTGGTTTCTGAAGGCTGCTGCTTCCATGGTGACCTTAAAACACTGTCCGATTTTGCAGATATTAAAAGCAAAGTGTGTCTTGTGATGTGTAGCGCAGAGTGGACTCTGCAGTATGAAGCAAGCTGTGTGCAAGAGGCAGGAGTGAAGCCATGGTGAATGTGTTTTTACTGCCTGCAAGCATTATGTTTTCTGTGCAAACAATTCAGGGGGTTTCACTCCACGCTTGGGAATTTTCAGACTAAGACAAGGCTCAGCATAGTATCAACCGTGGAATAACAATGTTCTCGTAAATTGCCAACGTTCTTTTCAGTTTCACAGAAAAAATCCAAGTAACGTGATGCCAAACAATATATAACGCACTTGTTAAGTGTTGAGAAGGTTTTCATATTTACTGCATGGAAAGGGAACAAAAAGGGTAGGGTTCAACTACATTGACGTTTTAAAAATGTCATAATTTTTTATGTTCTGTGCATTAATCTGTTATCTCTTTTGTCTGCATTTGAATTATTTTTTTTTACTATTATTCCATGTTTTTATGAATGTAATAGAAGTCTGGATTTCTAAGTATGTGCTAAAACCTAATGTCACACTATAAACTCTTAGCAGTTTTTATCAATTATGTTTATGTTGTGTAATAGAAGAGGTGTTACGCTGCAAACTAAACAAAGTATTATGAGTTTTGTTTAGAATTTAAGTATTAATTGATTTTTTTTCAGATGCTTTGAACTGGAATGGTTATGTCTTTTTGGAGACTCACAACCAAACTTGCTGTGTCTTTCTGAATTATGCTATAGTGTGTTCTCTGAATACTAATTTTAAGAAGTCAACATTTTTCTGAACTCTTAAGATCTTTACTGAAAGCCCAGTAAATTCCTATAATGCTAGGAGCAGTATGTGCAGCTAATAATTTGTTAGTTGGGTGTATTAACAGCTGGCTTACTCCAGGGCTCAATTTTACCTTTCTCTGTATATTTTGCAGTCTAGTCTGCTTCGGTCAGATATGGGGCTTGGAAGTCCAGGTCAGCTGTCATCCTCAGGAAAACCTGGAACACCCTACTACCCATTTTCCAGCACAAATCAGCGCCGAAGACCACTTCATGACTCACCAGCTCTTGGTGAGTAATACAGTCAGTTTTTAAACTCTTGTTCATGGTGCCTTTCTGCAGACTTTATTATTTTCTTTGGCAGTTCATTTTATTTACTGGAGATTTGTCTGTACTGAGCTATTCAAATTGCAGCAAACTGTTATATTAGAGATAAACCAGAGTTATTAACATTTTCTTTGAGACACTAGTTTGGATTCAACACTGGTCAGTATTGCTTATAAAACAAACAAGAAACTCCAATAAACCCCTTAATTGCAAAAGCAATAATGACAGATGGATAGGAGCTGATGACCAGCTGAGTGCCCTTAACCCATGCCATCATTAACTCCTGGAAATGCCTGACCCTGAGGTCATTACCATTATTTAGAAGGGGAAAGACACAAAGGGGAAACAATTATCCTTTTATATGCTAAAAGTAACTTTATTCAGGGCAATATATAGTTCATTGTAATTGGTTCAACATGCCTTTAAAGGTCTTAGCGATGAGATACTAGTAGTTTATCCCAAAATCAAGCTACATTGCAAAATACATAGGCAGGGTTTTGCTTAAAAATTGTTACCATCCTGTGACAATATTAATATTTTATTCTGGAGATACTTTAAAATAAATGGGGTTCTCCTACTCAGTTGTAGTCAGTGTTTATATTTCATAGCTCTAAAGACTTTTTGTTGAATTAGGGAATCAAGAATGAGGCAGCTGTTTTGTTTTTCTGCAATAAGGCTATCCTGAATAATTGAGTGTGCAAGTTTTAAAAATTCTTTTTGGTACAAAAAGGGAGACTGTAACCTGATATTCTGGTTTAAAAGCTCTGTATTTCAATGTTAGCATGTTATGTCATTAGGATTACTCTAGTTATACGCTTTTTTTTTTAATGCCCCTCATTATGTATAGCACTTCTATTCTGTAATAAAATCTTACTTGTTATAATCATATAACTTAAACCATTCTTTAGCCAAAATAAGATTTCATCAAATGCAAATTGTTTCTTGAAATAACTTTGGTACTAGCTAGAACAGAAAACTCCTTGGGCATTCAAATAGTCCTGAATATGCTTGAAATTGTTTTTTAAATCTTGAATTATAAAAATATAGCTTTGGAAATTTACCTATAGATATGTATATGTGTATTTTATATGTATGTACTTTAAAATATGGGGTTTATATAACTTTTTAACTTGTTGTCAGGACAACTGTCATTTAATCTGGGGTTGTCTGTCTTTATAAATATTTTTGTAAGTACTCATGTTTCTCAGAACACAAGACTCTAAATGCGAAGTTCTTCCAGTCAGTTTCAGAGAAGAAACAGCCTGAGGAAAGTTCAGTTGAAGCTGTTTGCTACCCAGAAAGGTGTTTGAACTTCAATAGAGAAGAGTTCATCATCTTAAAACCTAAGTTTTAGCCCTCATTGAATCGGTTTCAGTGAGAAGCTGCTGTTATAGTAACCTGCTGTGGTTTTGAGTAACAGGGCTGTCAGAGTATGACTTGAGTGCTGGGCAGTGGGGTGCTGATGTGGGCAGGAAGGTTATGGCATGAAGTAGTCATTGAGGGAGAGTCCTAAATGAGATTGTCTGTTACTTGAATGTGTGATTCAGTTAGTTTCTTGTGCAAACTATGTAGAGTTTGGTAAGTTCCAGGTATTACTAATTTAAACAAAATGGAGCTAAGTGTGGTGTTTTCTGAGTGGTGGTCCTATTTATTTTCCCCTTTGAAAGAGAAGCTCAAGGGGTATAAACCTGTTCAAACTGGTAACAGTCTGATATTCCTCTTTCTGTCGTGGCTGCATCTGAGGGACTGTAGCTCAGAATGGGGCAGGTGGTGGTTACAAATCTGTGGAAATGTTTTTCCAGAAATGCCTGGAAAAGTGCACTTTATCTCAATTCTTGTTTCTAGTGACTTAGAGTATGCCTGAAAAATCTAGGTGTTTTTTTTTTGTTTTGTTTTGTTTTTTTTAATAGACTAGTTAAATGTTAAAAAGCGGCTGCCTGAGGACTTAAAGTCAAATTATGGCCATTTTAGCCCCAAGAAGAAATTGTCTGACCAGGATTTTAACACACTCTGTTTAACTTTGCTACTAAAATTCCTTGAAACCAATGAGTGTTCCTTTCCAGGAGCGTCGAGTGCACTGTAAATATCCCTTCCAGAAGTCTTTTGATTTTTTTTTCAGACATGCCCTATAGGGATGATCAGAGTAAAGATATCCAGCAGATATTCTCACCTTTATCTTATCATATCATATAATAAAATCGTGATTCAATGTTCTGAATGAAAATAGAAAAATAGGAATTCTGGATTTTAATTGAAGACTCAGTCAACTGTAGAACTGGTAATCTTGCCAGATACAATCCTTCAGAACAGCAGTTAACTTCTAATTTGCATGCATACTGTTGAGATTAATTTTATTAGCAGCTGACTAACCTGGTTCTGATTGATGATTTAGGTGCTGAAATTGCTGGGTACTTTTGTAATGTTACAGTAGTTATTGGTGGAAGGAAGCAGGCATCATACTTCCAACTTTACTATTACAGGCAAATTTGAGTTTTATTACCTTAAGAAAAGCAATTAGGTCATTAGATTTGCTATTTATTTACAACCTTTGTATAGTCTAAAAGCTACAGAAGTTTACACCATGTTAGTATTTTTAGAGTATAAATAATAGTCTAACATGTTATAAATTCCTTTTTGATAGTTTGATCTTTACTGTGAAGTGCAGAAAAGCAAACCATTTCTCTCACTAGTCTCATTTTCTTCCTTATGTATCTCAAAGTCTTACTTTGTTTCTTAGCAAGTGTATAGGGGCGTTGGTGATGTTGGTGATCTTAGAAAGAACTGCTTTCCTTATGGAAAGAATTGAAAGTAATTATTTAACCAAACTTTGCTTTTGAGAAGGACATTGGTACGTTACATATTTACCACATTCGTGTATTGCTGTGAAAGACGAATTTCATTGGCACAGAATAAGAAAGGCATGAGAGTGGAAAATAAATCCATCGTGGAAAGAAAAAAATGTGTAGTATAGCTGTTTATTCTTTTTCATCTCTAATGTAGATAGTTGATGAAACATTGTTTTTCCTGTGTACAGATCCTCTACAGACAAAGAAAGTAAGAAAGGTGCCCCCTGGTTTGCCTTCTTCTGTAAGTACTACGTTTTTTTTTACTTATAGTAAACTGATCGGGCTCAAACTACACTCTCCTTACCTGACGTACATACAAATTACTTATCTTTAGCATTAGAAGGGTGATGTGCTGGACATGAACAGCTAGGCTGGGTAATTGGGAGTGGGTCTGGAGGACTAAATCCACATTTGATGCAGAATTTTTAGGTTTCATAGCAGTGATTTGTAGCTTGCTCATATGCTCCTACCCACTTGTCCCTGTCATTTGAATTCCTCTCTTGGGAAGAGAGCTGGGCCAGGAGCTGTCAAAGAAGATCTCCTGTACAGGTCTTTTGATGTTTAATTAGTCATTATGTTGCTGAACAGGAGGACAGACAGAGATTAATAGCTGAGAATCTTAGAAATTTACATTTGTAATAATCCCAGTGGAGCTGAAGACATTAAGATTCGGAGGACATGTACAGCTCAGCTTGCCTCAGTAGGACTGAGGTTATTAATATGCATAAATCACAGAGTCAGATGTTCATTGTGAAGCCCTGGTGGATTTTAAAGCCTTCATTAAGCCTTTCCTAACTTCAGCCTAGCATCAGGAAAGCTTTCAAGCAACTAGTTTGTTGATCCCTCTTTGCTTGAAAATTTATCCTTCGAGAATAAAAGACTTTGATGAAAAAGGTTGGAAGGGTTTTGGTGGAAAAATCGTTAATGGCTGTGATAATCTAATGCTATAGGGGTGTTTTGTGGTATTAAATATGCTTTATTCTTAAAAGGAAGAAAATTGTTTATAAATGAATCTGCATTGGAAAATCCACGTGAAGGGGAGAAATACCCAGCGAAGCGCGGGACGGGATTATTGCCCCTGTGCAGAATCGGGGGGCTTGGGGGTCTCTGCTGCCTCACGGGGTCCGGCCCTTTGTTGTGGAAATGGTGAGGGGCTCTGGGTGGGCGCAGGTGCGCTGGGCTCGGCCCTGACTCGGAGCTGGCTTGCCTGATGGAACATGCCGCACGGGCAGCGGGAACATCACGGCAGCAAAAGGGGTCAGGTCTGGTTATTTGGTAGTGGGTCTGAAGTACGAGCGGTGTCTTCTGGTCCTTGTGTCTCCCCCCTTCTCTTCTCCCTCTCGCTCCCTCCCTGCCCCTGCTCACGGCGAGATATATAGATATGGATTTACAGAAGTCGGGATCTGAAATCCTCTTTTTTCACTGGTACGTGCAGATGGAGCAGGGATAGTGCAGTCTGCCTGGGGCAGCTGTGCTCTGAACCTGCACCTACCTGGGAGCCAGGGCTGCAGCTGCAGGCACTCTGAAAAGCTTTTGCTTGCATAAGCACTTGGGCCCCACTAGAGGCTGAATAGCTGCTTGATAAACAAAATGAACACAATGCCTCAAATCATTATTCCCGAGGCCAGGAATATTCTTCTTCCTTCCCTCCCTCTTTTAACCCCCCCCCTTCAGCAGCAGCTAAAAATAGTTTGGCAATTTACATTTTAACAGTTGCGTGTTATGTAGGGTGGCTTTACAGTCTAGCAGATGATTTCTGCTAGATTAACAAAAATATATTTAAAATGTCAGAGAAGCTAAAACACATAGCAGTGCAATTTTCATGTAATTTATTACTGTAATTCTAGGCAAGTAATAAAGCTTACGTTACATGTTTAATATTTAGTAGCATCAGCCAGGTAAAGAGATGATTTTAGCGAATGAAAAATTTCCCTCATTTCTCTTACTAGGCTTTAATTTTAAGAAGCAGTATTTTTCAAATGGTTTTCATTTAATTTTCCTCTTCTGTGAGAAGAGTGAAGACAACAAAATGCTGATAAGTCTTATTTGTTTTAACATTATGCCAATCTGTGCAATGAAATGCAGTTCCTGTGAATAATCAATTATTGTGATGCTGTGATTTTTAAGTAGTGTTTCTCTGTATTTCAGTGCTTTCAGTGCTGAACAGAACGTTGGAGTAAAATGACATATTACTGAAAAAATGCTATGAGATATTATGTGTTTGAAAGATGACACAAAATTAGATTTCACTGAGCATCGTAGGAAATGTAAATTGAGTAGATAATTGCGTGAGTGTTGTCTTTATATCTTGGTAAAAAGTCAAAAGATATTGTAGGAAAGCTAAAAATTATTTTAACTAATAGGTAATATTATAGAGAAGTTTAATTATAATATGGAAAGTCACAAGAAAGCTGATGCTTAATGTATCATACAAATCTGGATTTAAAAAAAAAAATATTTGGTTTTTAAAAGATTTTCTGTGGTTTTGTGTTAGTATAGGACTACTGTGTCAACAAATACTAAACAATAATTTCTGTAATTTAATAACAATCTTTCAAGAAATAATTACTTTAACAAAAAAATCTTCCTCTAGTCTATTTCTTTTTTTCTTGAATTTTTATGCTATTTGCTAAAATTGCTTGCTTTGAGGTTTATTTTTCTTCATGTGTTTTTTATCAGGGCCCAAAGAGGAAAAGTGCTAATGAATTGTTCAGTTACTTTCTGGAATGCACCTCAATCTGAACTTGTCTTTTTACTGTAAAAACTAAATGCAGCAGGCAAATGCATTTTTCAGTTTTCCGGTCGTAAATTGTGCAGTGGTGAGTCATTGTCCAAAACATTTTGAATGTTGACATGCAAGCGTTTATGTTAAACTTCAGCTATTAAATTAAAAGCCTTGTAGGGAGGATAAAAACCTAAAAGACAATGATCTTTTCTTTTTAGCTCAAGCCAGGCTTGAGTTAACAGAAAGATTATCATGTGCCATTTATATGATAGCAGCAGTGGCAAGAAACACTGTTCAGTGAGGTACGTTATCTTCACAGACTGAAAACCGCTGTATTTCTGAGAATTTTTCCAATTGTAGGAGTAACCTTAACTAAGCCAAGAAACTAGTAACATCATGTGACTGGAAACCAGTTGTAGCTAATTGTTGGGGCTGCCTTAGGAGGAACAGAGGGTCAGGGTTTTCAAAGAGCCCTTCAGTCCGCAGAGGGAGAAGGAAGAAAAGTACGGCTCCCTTGGAAATGCATGGGCAGATCGCCATCTAATTACGGACGGCGATGAGCACAAACATGCTATTTACATGTGTACTCAGAAAACGTTTCAAACTAATGTTTATGATTAGTACCATGCTCAGTGGCTATCGTGCAATCGTCATTCTAAGGAAAGGAATGTGAATATCTATATCATCATTTTTTTGCCATTGAATTAGTCTTGTGTCAGAAAAATAACCTGAAATACATCACGTCTGTTGATTTTTCTTACAGAAAAACACACAGGCACAAATATCTATTTGTTTTCTGTGGATTGCCATTTCTAATAACTATTTTGAGTATTTTAGACTTTCAGCTGTACCTGAGACTGTCAGTTAATATTGAACTTTAGATTGCCACTTACTTAATGAGAGATTAGTATTTTCTAGTACCAGAGATCTTTATAAATTCAACCTCATTACATTTTTTGATACATTTAAGACAATTTATTGCTTGATTGTAGGAGTTCCTCATTATCACCCTCTATAGTATGTATATAGCGCATGGGTGCTGCTTTGGAGAAAGCTTGGTTTGCACGCATAGAACTACCTCTCAGTTACATTTAAGGTGCTTTTCTTCAGAGAATGTTCCTCGATAGTAGCAAGTTCAATGTGCATTGAAGTAGCCTGGTGTAAAGCACTATCCTTGGAATACTTTTATGAAGTCCGTGGCTCTGAATAAAAAGTTCAGAGCATCCTGGGTAGATACTTTGTGAGGTGGTTAACTGACTTTCTAGTGGGACCTTTTTTTTTTTTTTTTATAAGATCTGTTCTCACTGGCCAGAAATGGTGTCAAAATGCAAAAGTCAACGTTCAGTTTGTTGAGGGCTGTTTTGAATTGCCTTGCACAGTCAAGTAATACACTCAACTGTTGCCTGTCTTTAGCATGTAACACTCTCCAGGACAGCAGTAACTTGTCTGATCCTTGCCTCTGATGCTGTGCTGTGTTTTAGAAGTCAATTTTAAATAACAAAATGGAGCAAATAAATCCTTACAGATAATGCAACACAGAACTTGTGATTTCATCTTCATGACTCCATCTTCCATCTTCCCTCCTTCTGCTTTATGCTTGTTTTTTGGCAGCCGATTCAAGGGATAGCGTTTTCAAGGACTTTACTCTATACTCCTTTTTAAGCACAATGTTCATCAGCTGGAATAAAACACAAATATATAAAACACTCAACCCCTAAATTATGTTACAAACCAAGTAAAAGCATTTCTTTGAGATGTTATGTTTATTAAGAAAACGACCTGGTTTTCTGGTTAGATTATTGTAGGTTTTTTTAACATGGCCTTTATGAAATCTCTCTGAAAAGAACTGTAAACTCAGCTTATAGCGTCTCCCTGCTCTTTGCTATACAAGAAGATTTAGCTGTCACTAAACAACTGAGCAATCTGCTGCAAAGTCCTGCTGTGAGAGTTCATATCGAGTTCTCACTGAATTTGGGGTGAAGGTACTTAAGTAACCCTTTCTTAATGGCACTAGGTTTTTTTATAATTTGAATCAGATCGTTTTTCCAAGTGAACCATCCTGTCGTCTGACTGGGGAACTACTGTGAGATTGTGCAGTTAAGAGAGATCTTCTCTAAAAATTCTGCACATACATGTATGAGGGATATGTAATGGTGTCAAACTATTTCTCTGTATTTGGATTTACTGGAGATACTTTATTTGTAAAGTTTTCACAATGTATCAAAATGAGCATATTAGATGCTCTTAAATTGAGTGTAGATGTGCATAAAAACCTTAAATCTCTGCATAGTTCTCAAACGGTTAATCTCAAGGAAAAATAGCACCATTTATATAATTTAACGAGAAGTTATATGGAATTGCTGCAGCTCCTGCTTTACCTCAAAGATTAATGTGTCCAATACCATAAATTAGCGTGATGTTTTGTAGCGATAGATAAGGATAAAAGCTTCTTTGAAGACTATTTCTTACTATCTTTTGTTTGCTGGTACTTGTAGGTTTGGTGGGAAGGCTGTAGGACTCCCCAGAGTCGGCTGGGAAAGCAGAGCACCGCTGTGCTGCTGGGTTTGCTGTGCCCTCAAACCCAGAGGTTTTCTTCTGCAGGTGTTGGGCAGGTCACTTTGCTGGTGACCGTGCCGTTTGTCACAAATGGCCAGTATGAAAATGCTTGCTTCTTCAAAGGAATGGTACTGAAGTTTAAGTGCTGCATAGTCTTTAAATGAAATTTTAGGTCAAGATGCTTATTTACACACTGAAGTGCGGAAGTGGAATTAAGTTACTACTTGTTCTAGTGCCACAGAGTTTCTTGTGATGTCAAGATCTATAATAAAAAAGGCAAGTTGTACAGTCCTGGAGATTTAGTTATGGGATTTCATACCATTTGCACTGATAGCTAGGATTAGCTGTTAGGGTTTTTTCTTTCTGTAGGGAAGTAGTGGGCGGATTCCTAATGGTGGATGACGGAAGGATTGCTTGTTTGGCTTTTGATAGCTCCCTCAGCTTCATTTGCCAAAGAATTTTTCCAAGCAGCCAGTTGGAGTACAGAAGAAGGGGGAGATGCAAGGGAATATATGCTGGGGAACAACTGGCTCTGCATTTTGACATGCAATCTTCTAAAGCATTTCTGACACGGCATTATTTAATAAATTCAGAAAGTGTGTGTGTGTTGCTCTCGTAGGCTGGGCTCAGGTTTTGACTATGGAGCCACCTACAGGGAGATCACCCCAGTGCAGGGGGAGCTGCCTGGATTTGGTGAGGGGGGGAAGTGAAAAATACACTGTTCCTCAGTAGTGAAACTTTTGTTAAATATTACTAAGCAGTTGAACCAGCAGAGGGACCCCTTAATCACTTTTTAATTTTTCAAATAAATTTTCTTGACCATGTTGAGTTGACGTGAAAAGATTGGTGATGCAGGTAGGCTTCTGCAAGTTTCAGTAACATGGTTTTGCTAATTCGCTTCGGGTTTTAAAATTCTTGTAAGGTCTATAGATTTTTAGATTGGATAGGATTTTGGTGCGCTTTGAGATGATGATTATCCGGCTTCTGCCAGAATAATTTGTTGCCTCAGGATAATAAACATGTTTATTTACTTTTTAATGCAGATATGGGTAGTTAATACCTTAATATAGAGGCTTTCAAACCTTAAGGGCTTAATATTTTCAGCAAAATAATAAAACTTTCTGAACTTGAGCAATATCCTATGAAAAGTTCTACTTGAAAGATTTTGAATCGAGTTCTAAAACCTCTTTGAATTGTTTTGTGCTTGATTCTGAAGAATGTGATACACAACACTTTTTTCCTCATTCTTTCCATAGTAAAATATTTATGTAAAAACTTAAACATCTGAAATTTACTATTTTTTTGAAAATTACTGAAACAGAAACTTTCCAGCTGTAGTTTTGAATTAAAAAAAAAATAACCCGAAACTTTATTTTTTAACCCATATCTGTCATAGGTAACTGGCGGGAGTTTGGGGGAAAACAAAATGACCCAAAACCACAGTTAACAATAAAAAAATCCAACAGTCATTCCCCAGCCCCCACCCCTCCCCCAACCTTGTAATAATGCTAGGCAAAACTAATGTATAGTAATTAATATCAATTTTGTCAATATTTGTTGTCTGTTCTCTGCCCTTTCAAACTGTCCTCTCTTCCCTGGTTATAGTTATATGAATGCGAAGCTGAAGACAAACCTTTTGAAGAGGAAAACCACCAAACTATTTTAGTTCTTGCGTAGATCAGTAAATTAATTTGCTTAAACCATTTTCATTTGTGTATTGAGGGGGTTTTGCTTATCAAATTTGACCGCTGGGTTATTTTAAATTGTCTTAGGTACAATTAGTCTGCTCTGTCTCTGCTGAACAGCGTACTTGGTGGTTGGTTAACAACAGAAGGCTATACTTTCAGGATTTTAAAATAATGTTTCTTTAACTGATGAGATAAATGGAGGACGTATAATAAACTATATGTTTCCCCTTTAAAACAGCCGGGTTTGTTTCTTAAGGATTGAAATTGTGTCTGTTGTGACAGCTGCATTATACATGATGTTCAAGGCATCCTTAATTGAGGAATCTAACTCTGGCCTTGCTGTAGTTAATCATCATAAACATTTGGGTTTAAAGTAAGTTGTACTGGGAGTTCTAAAATGCCTAGAATATATATTTTTTTTTTTTCTGAATTGTTGCAAAAGAAGCAGTTCAAAGTTACCATGTGTGTTTTAATTAGCAACAAGTTGTTCAATATTGAGCTAACTTTCTATGACTTTGTCTTTTAGGTTCTATATCCCCCTTCCTTGCCTTTATTTCCATGGGGCGTCAGTTGGGGTTTGTCTGTTCAGGTTCCAGTTTTCTTAGAACTGCTAAGAACTTAATCACTTGTGAAACTTCTGTCCAGCTGTCGAATGTGGTTGAAGCTGATAAGTTCCAAACTTGGACAGAGTGGGGAGGAAGGGAGGGACTTCTAGGGCAGCTGTCTTCGCCTTCTTTCCAAAGGGAGCAGGTTAACCTAGCCCCTAAGAAATTAAATGGAAATTAGTAGAAACAATAGAATCGGTATCGCTGTCAAAAGGAGGTTTGGACTCTTACCAAGTTACCATGTTCTCAGCAGGATTGAAGCCCGCTCTCCATGAAGAAGTTCCCTTCACAGTTGCTTTTCTTGGTGTGAAAGAAACTTTAATTTCTAGTTGCACATAATTCATTGTAGAAGTTTTTTCTGGTTGTTGTGTCTGAGTAGAGGCATTTAAAATAATAAAACAGTGATTAAAAGCAGTAACCTTTTTAAAGTATTTAGCTGTTTCTGTCTTGTCGTGGAATACATTTGACCAGAGGATGGCTGCCATCCATTGAGACAGTAAGGTAATTATCTTTCAGATGGTATGATTTGCAGTGGTGTGGAGAAATTATGTTTATTTTTTTAAAAAATTCAAATGGTGGGTTACATAAGCTTACTGTGGTTTTGCTTTGTGGCTCTGACAAGTTGGACAGAAGTGCATCTCACGTAAAAGTTAGTTTTCAGGGAGAATGTGCGGTTCATTCACAAAATTTCCTGGTGTTAAAATGATCTTTAAAATGACTCTGTTGCAGGTAGTTTGCTTTATTATTAGGTCAATATTTCACTCTGCATCAGCTTTCATAATCTCTTTACATACTTTAGGAACAGGCAGTTTATTGTTCTTGACACACAGTACAGGGTCATGAGTGGAAACAATTCAGGCTACAAAGTGCATGTCAGTTCAGGGCTCCTCTGCTGACGGCATGTCTGTCTGAAATCAAGTTTAAAAAATTGGCCCTGTCTCCAGCTGACTTGTTTTGTCAGGCTGAGTCATAAGATTAACCCTTGACTTGTCACCAAGGAAAAATGAAGTAAACAACTGTACTCGATACAGTATCGCTGATCCAGCTATGATTCACTGCACTGTAACATGATTCTTTTAAGAAAACAAATTTCAGAGCAGCTGTTGCTCAGCTTAAATGGGGATTATAAAAATTGCAACCACAAAACAAAAACTTACTCTGGACTTCAGGAGCTTTTGGAATAGTTGTCTGGTAGTACATCCTGCAAATATAGAGTTATTTGTAGCAACGTCGCAAGTTTTTGAGCAGTTTTTAAAATTCTTCCATTTTAGGTTTATTTTTCAGCTGTTCTGGTGAAAGTAAACTTGTGTGAGTTCAAGTCTGATATGCTTGATGGAATTATGGTCTGATCCTGTAAGGTGAATCCATGTAGCAAATGTCCTGTGAGAAACAATGCTTTCATACAGTAAATGTAAAGCTGATAGTGATAACTTCAAGTACTGTATGTGAAGATTTTATTCCCACTGATAAAACTGAGGGTAGGACAACTCATTCCCTTTTTGGTAAAATGAAATTGTTATCCCTTTGATTTGTGGGGCAGTAAGTCAGGAGCAAATTCATTTATTGACTCATTATGGAGGTACCAGACTTTAGTTTGTCTACAAACAGCATCTGTGGTGGCGTTACTCAGCTTCATTGATCATACTGTTGCTGGTGTCTTACCCATGTGATGGCCAACAACGTCAGTGATTTCCTGATAAATGTTAATTGTGTTAGTAAATACTACCAATTAATATTAGCTATATATTTTTTGTGACAGTTGCTCTGTAGAAGTATAGGGCAGTTGTCATGTGGGGAGCCCCCTCTCCCCCAACGCTACATAGTAAAGTCAGATTTTTATGCTATATGGTTTTACATTTTTTCCCCAATTGCTTCAAATGCAAGTGGATAATGTTTATTATTTGCGAAGGCTCTTGATCATGCTTTTCATCTCAGGTACAACTATTTTGAAAATTGAGCTCGTGTGCAAGGAAGTGCAGTAGCAATTGCAATGATATTGATGATCTTAGCTGGAATCAATTCTTTGAGGTAACCCCGGAAGTATTTTTAATGATTTAAAAGTTTGTGTGATTGAATTGTTTCAGAAAAAAGGGGTTCTCTTACTTCTTACTCTTGGAAGCTGAAAGTGCCATTTTTCAGCATCAAAGGATTTTTTCCTAAGTTGTATCTCAGTCTGAATTAGTGATTGTAATCTAGCGTGCTATGAGAAGTAGCCCATGCAGAGATGTGAAGATCCTTTTGCAGATCTCGTCTATAGAGTCCTGAACATTAGTGAGAAGCTTTAAGGAATGACATTGTTAGCTGCAAATCAAAGCTGCTTATGGACTCTCTGGGGACCGAAACGGGTCTTTGTGGTCCTTAGCGGAAGAAGGGAGCTGCAAGTCACTGTGCAGGCCTGGCCATTTAATAGTCTGAAGTACAGTGATGGTCTTTTTTGCAGCTGCTGCTACACCTTTTGTATTGGAGAAGAGTTCAGTTCAGAAATCATTTGCTTTACTGCATAGTTAAACAGTTCTGGGTGTGTGGTTTGACTTGCAGTAAAAACACAAGTGTTCTTAGCTGATGTAAACTTCAGGATGTGTTGGCCAGCCCACTCTGAGCACAGTAGTCTCCTGATGGACTGGAAGAGTTCACTAGAAAAGCATTTGAAGCTGGAGGTGTCAGTACTTCTTGTCAGTATGTGTATATTCTGCGCATTTACAAATGCTGCACTAGTTCCCTTCTGAGATAACGGACAGTGTACAGAACACACACTGAGATTTTTATCTGACTGTAGTATTCTCCTGTAGTCAATTTGGGGAAATGATGCAAATTTCTGCAACTTGCTCTTTCCCTGGAAGTTGCTGAGTTGAACTTTGCTTTTTTTGTCTTTCTGTCTTTCTGTCTGTCTTTCTGTCTTTCTGTCTTGTCTTTTTTTTTTTCTTTTCTTTCTTTCTTCCTTATCCTGAAGTGTTTTCCTGCCTTTGTCAGGAGGGAGGCAAGGAGAATTTGCAGCATTGGCAGCTGACACAGCTAGAGGTGGAGAAATGTGGTTTTGCTTTAACCTTTTTTTCCCTGGATTGGAATCCCTGTCTGACTTATTAGGAGCTCAGTTAATAACCAGATGCGTTTGTATGTAAAAAATAAAAACCGTGTGCATCTCATTAAGAGTTAATGGTAGTTAATACCACTGTTTGGTGAAGAAAGCAAAAAGACTTACTGGGCATAGATAATGTGCAGATATTGAGGGGTTCTTGTGCTGGAAGTTGTGGTCTGTCAGCTGTATTGTATAATCTACATTTTTGTGATATACCAAAGTTGTTGGGGGTCCCCTCCATCTTTTCTTCCCGTTCTTGTATGGGCCCAGAATTGCCTTTTTTTTTTTTATAGAAAAATCTACTCTACACCATGAAGGGGGTCCGTCTTCGTGTTCCCAAAGGACCAGCATGCTTTGTACTGGATCTTAAAGATGGGTTTTGGGTGAATCCATAAAATGAAAATATGGACACGATGGTTTATTTGCTCTGCAGCCCGAGCCCCGTGTGCTCGGTGCCCCGCATCAGGCTCCCCGGGGCTCTGGGCGGCGTTGGCCGAAGTTGGGACCAACTTCAGGCCGGGCCAGATGGCCGTTCGGCTGGAGCCGCGACAGGCGGCGTCTCCGCTGCCACGAGCGCTCTAATTTAATTAAAACCCCAAGATTAACGGGCGCGGGACGTGCCCATTTCCCGGCGCGGCGCGGGGCGCGGGCGGCTGCGCGGGCTCGCCCTCCCGC
>VXBW01007210.1:725399-750230 GCA_013400375.1 Thinocorus orbignyianus
CTGCGCCTACCCCGTGCCCGGCGTGGGCAGCAGCTCCCTCATGTACTACTACAACGGCAAGACGGTAAGGGCGGCCGCTTCGGCAACTTCCCAGCGCCGGGGGGTCCCCTCGGAGGGCGGGGGGCGCTCCCCGGGGCAGCGAGCGCTCTGCCAAACCCACCGGCCGGGGCTGCTTTGTGTGGCCGGGGCGGCGGCGTCCCCTCAGCGGGGGTGGCGGCCCGCTGGGGCTCTGCGTGCCCGCGCCTTCCCCGCGGCCTTTCTCCCTGGGGTTTCTATCCCTCCACTCCCCGGAGCGGCTCCGTGTCGCTGCTCCGGGCGCCCCGCCGTCCCGCTGAGGCGGCGGCCGAGGAGGGGGCTCGCCCGGGGCGGGCCCGGGTCCTCCGAAGCTGCCCAGACACCGCTGCAGGCTCCGGGGCGGCGGCAGGGGAGAGAACCCCGAACCTGGCGGCGCAACCCGCCGGATCGTAACTTTGTGGAAGCGGAACGCGGTGTTACTCTTCTCTCTCACGGGGAATACGATTTTTAAGTTCGCCTGACAACAGTTCTGATTTTTGTGCCTAAAAATTAGCGTATAATGGTAAATTTAACACCCTGTGGTTTTTTTTTTCCCAGTCTGTTCTTTGTATCTGGTTTTAGCTTCTGTTACTTTTATAACATTAATTAGACAGAAGGGAGGTGCTGATATTAATCTTTTTTTTGTGTTGTGGTTTGGTTTTTTTGGTTTTGGTTCTTTTTTTTTTTTCTTTTTCAAACTGCTGTTTCTCCTTTCCTTGACCTGTGTGAGCCTTGCTTTCATTAGCAAAATTTTTGCCAAGACTTCTGTTAAATTATAATTAAACTATGGATCTTTTCTACTTAATAAAGATGCTGCATACGAGCTCCTTGAATAACAGAAAAGATACTGGAGGAGAGGTTAGGGGAACGACTAAAATTGCTTGGTCTCTATTTCATTTCCTTTGGTATAAATGCCAGCTGTCTCTCAAATATGAAATTATTTTTCTTTCATGTCTGCTTCTAGGCTAGAACAATCTGTTTGAAGTTTTATGTGAAGATATATTTAAGACTTAAGTAAAATTAACTATACAATACCCCTGAAGCAAAGGGAATATAACTCGCATGGAGTTTTGATTTTATTCTTTCTAGAGCACAGATCACTCTATTACAACATTTCTCTTTGTTCTTGTAGCAGGAAAAAAGGCTTTGATCTTATTAAGTATTTCCAGGCATATAGTAGATGGAAGTGCTGGTACTGTAGGAGAGCATGGCTTGAAAATTGATAGCATGTGCCTGTTATGGGTCAGAGGTGACCTTTATGAGCTTGAAGAGTTAGTAAATAGATGACAAATCATATGATGATCCTATATCATGTTGCCTAAGGTTTTATTTAATTTTTTTTTTAACATCTCACTAGCTTTTAACATTTTCTCTCTTAGGAATTCTACAAGTTGGAGTAAATTACTTATTTAAATATACAGGAGGAGGATCTGTGAAGTGAGGGGGTTGGGTTTTGCGTTAGTTTTTTGAAGTATGTATCTTGGTGTGTATGCCAAACCTTTGTGTGAACCTTCCCATAATGAGAGAACAGTACAAACCCTAATTCTGATGTCTTAATGCTTTTATTTGTATTGTTTGATTAATTAGTAGTTGATGATATGTACCTCATTGTTTGAGATTTTTATTTAGGTAACTGTCTTAGATTTTGGATATTGGCATTCCTTGATACCTGCTGATGTATATAAAATCCAATTTATTTACATACAAAACAGGTGGGAAATGACATGTAGAAAATCTGCATTTTAAACTTTTTAGTAAATACATTTTTTTTCTTTTCAACTTATATTTCTAAACCAGAAGAAACCTTAATATTAAGCTAAAACACAGATATCTGGGCACCCCACTCACGCGTGCACTGACATGTAAATTAAAAATTTTAAAATTGTCAGGAGTTTTTACTATTGGAAGTAGTTCAATTTTTGTAGTTTCTCTATGTTTTAGGAGGAACAGATGACAGTGAAAAGTAGTGTTTTAACGCAAATCCCTTGCTAAGGAGTAAAATCCTACCATTACGTCTAATAAATGTTAAAAAAATGTAATTTCACGAAACCTTACCAAATTAAAAAGAAAAAAGATCTTGATCAGTTTTGTGAAGAAAACAAAGCACTTGCCTGTTTTCTCTTTCTTTTTTTTTTAATATTTTTTTTCCCTCCTTCACCTGTTGATATATAGAAAATATTGTTGGTCTTATAAAATTTTAATATAAAGCTTTTTTGGGAAAAAATATAGTTAAAAATCTATCTTTAAAGTTTTACCTTTTTATCCCTTTCATGTCAGAGCTATGCTCTAGACTCCAAAAATGAAAACACACAACACACTTGGGGTGGGGGGGAGGGGAGAAAAAAAATAAAAAAATGTAGGTAGAAATAATAGTAGAAATTTAAATTGCACTTTTTAAACATTTGTATTATATTGGTTTTTTTTAAACTAGTAAATAATTAAGCAAACTTCTTTCTCTGAGACCTTTTCAATTAAATGCAATAGCATCAAAATAATATTTAAGTAATAAAGTTTTATTTCCTTGGGCATAAAGAATAAAATAGAGACTTGAAAGTTTTCCACTCTTTTCAGTTCACCTATGGAAATAAATTAGTAATTTTCTAAATGTACTGCAGAATTATTTTTATATAGAATATGATAATGTGTCAGCACCAAAAGAAATAATTTTAAGGAATGGTATTGCTTATATTTTATATCACCTATGACAGCTATTTCACATGAAAATAAATTTGTTGAATATATTGCACATGGATTAGTTCGATGCACCAGTCTCCGTGTGAGTGTGTTCTATTATTGAATGAACGCTTCTTTTTCATCAGCATACACTCAGATTTTATTGAGCCCTTTTCCAAGGTGGAGTTACTTCAAATTTCACAGTAAATTTCTAAAATATTTGTTTAAATTAAAAAAAAAAAAAAAGAGGGAGAGAATATCAGAAGACATATTTTTTGCATACATATAATGCTTTGTGATTTGTTTTCTGTAAACTAGCTTATATTGGGATTTTTTTTTTTTAAGAAATTTTTGAGTGTGAAAGGCAGCTTATAAATGTGTCCCTGTAAATATATATATATACACACTTATGTATGGGCATGTGTGTAGAAATGACTAAATACACACAGGTGTGAGTATGTTTGTGTATATTTGGGTGTTTTTTAGTGGAGAAAATGCCTGTCTTGCAGCCACTGCTCAGAGTTACAGCAGAGAGAAACAGGTTAATGATATTGCATAATGCGAAAGCGACACAATGGCACGGCTTTCTGTAGCTGTTATGCAATAAATAATGCAGTAGATCTTTTCACATCAATATAAAATCCTTTCAATTTGTAAATTTTGGAGCGGCCAGGTGCTAAAAAGAATGATTCAATTCTGCCTTTATTAGTATTGGGCCCGTTAGTACACAGGGAGAAAAGTACAATTAAAGCTGTTCTGTACCATATGCTGCCCACAGCAACTTAGACAAGGTCAAAGCTAACATTTGTAAGTCAGGACAAATATAAGATCATCTGGAAAATCTCTAGGGGTACACGGCTGTGGACATTGAATAAAGAGAGGTAGTAAACACTGGTCAGCTGGATTTTTTTTTTTCCATTTTTTTTTTTCCCCCCTCTGCTCTTCACCCTTCTCCTTCCTCTTCCCATCCCACTGAAAACGATGAGTTACAGTGCATCAGCCCAAGAGAGTTTTCCCGGCTCCACTCCATTGGGCTGAACTGCCAATCTGCTGAGCAGTGGTCCCCTGCCAGAAGCGCATCTTGTCTGCAACAAGCTTTATTGATGCTTTAAAGTGAAGGTTATGTCCATTTCCTTGGGCAAATGAAAGCAGCAAGGGATGGGATCAGGTGCTGTGTTGGATGGATCTATATTTCTCAAAACGTGAGCACCAGAGAGAAACACCCCCCCGTTTGCTCAGTGCGTTTGCTTTCATGATCGCATGCGTGTTGGAGTCTGTTTATAGAAATACCACAGTCTGTCAGAGGTAGAGAAACTGAGAGTACTTGTGAGTTCAGAGGAGAGATGAAAAGATGGTGTTACATCTACTACTATACCCCTCTGAGGTCAGTGCTGGGGCTGGGGGGTCCTACCCCATAGCTAGAATCACCTGAAATACGGAGAGTGGGTTAAGAAACAGGCTGATTATTTTCAAATATTCCATTTTCTTGTTTCCTTAAAATCTGAAATTAATCAGGAATTTTTCAAGACTTAGTTTTATACATTCTTCAGTAACAGTGTAGTTTGAAGACTGTGGGGAAGAGATTTTGCTTAGCAAATAAAATACAAAAAGAATCCTCAAGCATTACATACATTAATTTATTTCTGGTGTTGTTCCTGCTGCCTTATATTCTTTCTCTTCCCCTCTCTGCCTCACGCTACAATTCAAAAAATAAAATCAAAATAACAGACTAACAGGTTTCCATATACTGAATTTGGGATTTTTGGTGAGTTTGCTTATTACTTTTTAACATGAAATTTTTAACATAAACTTGTTTGTTGGGGAAGAAGCTAGGAAGTATTTGTGTTATGTATTGTTGCAGTGGGATTCTGCGTTTCAAAAATACCCAAATAGGTATGTATAGCATGCCTAAACTGCATAAACATTTATTTAAGATGGAATTCAGTTCAGCTGCTTCAAGGAGTTTGAATTTTATACTATCCTTAAAAACAGTGGTTGGATTTGCAGGCAACACTGACGTTCACTTCTCTTAAAGGAGTGTTCTATTTTCATTGTGGGTGGTGAGAAGGGTTTTTAAAATGTATGAACGTTTATACCTGGTATTGGAAACATAAAATGTGATTGAGGATATGGTACACTGACCTGGTGTAGCAGGGCTCTTCATTTTATCATCTTGCTTAAATAGCAACTAAACAAGAATTTAGGGTGGGTTGGGTTTGGGGTTTTTTTGGCAGCTTCTGTCTTCTTGTAAAGAGGAGCGTGGAAAACTATAGTTACTATTCTACATTCCTGAAGTTCTAGTACATGATTTTGTCAGAATATAACAATCACAAAAACAAATTTCCTTTTCCCAGAGCTGCTTTTCAGCAGAATTAGCTTTTGCCACAAAACCTGCAGATGATACGCTGTAAAATTTTGCCACATGTACAGATCGTTCATCAGTGCGCACTTGCTTGGTGTGTGACTGATGCTGATGGAATGTGGATCGGCTGCTCAGCAGAGTTTACAAGCTACAGAATTCTGATTTTAAAAAAATCTGATTTAAAAAAAATCCTCTGTCTCCGGCAGCTTGATAAACATTTTCCTGAACTTCCAAGAATTGTTCGTAACTAGGCTTAAATGAGTAACATAATTTGCAATTCCAGAAACAGTATGTTGATGGGGGCCTTCCTCTTGAGATAGCATGAGCTCATCAGATGTAAGGTTTGGTTGCTTCCTTGCTATTTTTTAATCTGCTTTTAACATTAATATTAAACATTGATAAATATTTAAGAATTTGAAACAGATTACAGGAAAATTGCCTGAGAGGAAGTATGCCAGCAGGGGAACTCTAAGTGTTATATTTATTAAATGTGTTTATAGAATAAGACTTGGAAGTTTTACTTCACATTAAATTTGGTAAACTCAGATCTTCCCATTAACGTTCATGTTATTGGCACTTGTATTAGGAAACAGAAGCACACCTGTAACCCTTTGGTACGTTTTTAGATACAGTAGGTCCACGTAACTTTTATGGTAGTGATCATTACGTATGTTAACCAGGAGGGCACATTTCAGAACTGGATGATGCATTTGTT
Source organism: Thinocorus orbignyianus (assembly GCA_013400375.1). Classification (NCBI taxonomy): domain Eukaryota; kingdom Metazoa; phylum Chordata; class Aves; order Ciconiiformes; family Thinocoridae; genus Thinocorus; species Thinocorus orbignyianus. The sequence continues at coordinate 731,204 of VXBW01007210.1, forward strand.
TTGCTTAAACCTGATGTTGTACAGATAATTTCTTCTCAGCTCTGAAGCCAGCTCCCGCCATTACTCCTCCAAAAGAAATACCTTAGTTGTCATCCTGCCTTTCCCACTGGAGAAATATAAACCGGTTTGGGGTGTGGAAGCGAGTCTCTGACTTGATGTCCTTCGCAGCTGGTTTGTCCCGCTTCCTTCTGCGGAGGCTCTCTACTCTTCAGAGGCACTGCAGTGTTAGGATTGATGTATATTCTAGCACAGCTCCAAAAAAGTCAAGTCCTCCACTTGTAAGTCATGTGAAAAACTGGTTTTGGCGTGCATTTATCGGAAGGGAATTTCCCATTTATAATCAGCGAATGTTTTGCTTGTCAGCATGGAGACACATCCGATGCCTTCAGGCGCAGTGTGTTTAAGGGGATTAGAAGATGGGCTTCTCTTCTACCTGCTGCAGACAACACTCTTCAAGGAGACTCTGCAGACAGGCTGACCTTTTAACAGTATTCCTTGCCTTAGTGGGAATGTCAGCCAGGAAAAACTGGTTTGATGCCTCCTGGATGTCACTGTTATCAGTTTAATAGCTAAAAGAGCCCGTCTTGAGCAGCCACGTCATATTTGTAACTGCCTTACTCAGCTGTTGCAGTAGAGAAAGCCCTTTAACTAGAACACAGACCGAGGAGCTGCTGCGCAGCCATCATGCAAGCCTTCTGCGGGCCAGCAGCCATGGAGGCTGCGTCCTGCTGGATGGGGTCCTAGCACACAGGGGGTGTGCAGAGGCATCACCCTGATACATCACTTCCTAACATTAAAATAAAATTTCATCTTTTTTTTTAATCAATTTTTTTATTTAGAACCTCTGCATTTCACATCTCGTGGAGTTCAGGTTCATCTTAGTAAATTTTCTCCTTTGCTTTTAAATTTTGTTTGTAGTAACACAACATAAAAATTACGATTAGGTCATTAACCAGAAAAAAACCTGGCGCTCATCTGCAGGTGATCAGATGACATCAGAGGCCTGGTTTTAATTTGTGGGTAGTTCTGATTGTAACTAAAAGAGACTTGCTCCTTTTGTGGAATTGGCTGACTATTTCCCCACATCTGGAGTTAATGAAGTCTTTGAGACCACATCAGTTGTGTTTTGCCGCAAGAACCCTTTGATCTGAAAAACCTAGACTGGCACAAGTGCAGCTTCATAACATTGCAGCTATGTTTTTGCAAGCTATAGTTAAGATACCCAAACAAGCAGAAACTATATAAAGTTATGTGTCTGTGCTAGGACTTTCATGTAGCTGTTTGGAAGGGCTTCTTTTACGTTAATACAATTCATAACATTTTTATTATTTTAATGGCTTGTACATATGTATCCGTAAATGATACATTTGTAGGAGTTTTTCAGCTTAATTTCCCTTTAATCAGTTTTTAATCAGTTTTTATAAATCACCCAATTATGTAAAATGTTAAAATTTCGGTTTGAAGCTTGTATTTACAAATCTCATTGATAACGTTACAGTTCAAAAGTAGTATAATTCGTCATTGTAGGCGATTTTGCATTAATCAGTGTACATCTCCATGGCAGTGCTAAATGTCATAAAGCTTTGTTTCCGCTGCTGTCCCGTGACAGTGATAGATTATCCATCAGCTATAGCATATGCTGCGTTATTCTGCACAACAGAGAACTTGTAAATGAAGCCCAGTTTTGCCTAATATGTTTGCAGTCTTATGAGTGCGAGTATTTACAATTTGACAGAGTGACATTTCTGTTAAAATATGTCTGAGGCATGGAATATACGTGCATTCAGCATATATAGTGAATACATATGTACCGTGAACGTTGCTTATAGCATATTGTCATTCTGTCACTCAGATCTGGTGAGCAGCTCTATTACACATTTATTCCATAAATTGAAAATCCGCAANGGGATGCAAATAGAGCGGGGCTCGCCCACTTCACTTTCTAAACACCCGTGTCGGAACAGTCACCCTCCCGGGGAACAATGGGGCTCTTTTAGGGAACTTTGGCTTTTTTCTTGGCCGGCTCTGCTTGCCTGGCCCTTCTCTCGCTCGGTGAACAACGCCCCGGAAAGACAAGGCAGAGATGCGAGTGTTGTGGGAACGTGCGTGTGTCTCTGTGTGCGTAGGAAGGGATAAAAATACCAACTTTGGCATTTTAGGGTGTAGTGCGCTTTGTAAGTTGCATTGTAAGCTTTCAAGTTTTAAAATTATTCTTAACATACGTGTTCACGAAGCCATATGTATTTTAGTAAGACCAACGATTAAAATATAAAGATACCACATTTTTTACTTTGTAGTGAAAAGATGCCTTGGTTTCAGTGTTACATCTTGATAGTCTTTGCTGCCATATTTGTTAATTTGCTGTGGTTTCTTTTAGATATTTCTTTTGACGTAACAGTCAGCGTTACACTGAAAAAAGAATGATCCTGTTTTTCTTTAATGCTAGGCCATTGTGAGAATGATTTGTTCGATGTTGCAGTTTTAAGGTTATTCTTCAGAACTTGCATTATGTGTATTTTAGGTGACTGTACAAAAGCATGCAAGCTTCTGAATGGATGATACAATGGTTGCATTAAAATTTTGCCTTTTGTCACTGAATGTTCTCTTTCCTCTCTGATTGTTGGGATGCCAGCTAATAAAATATTCAAACAGGCATACAGTTGTTTTAAAATAAAATTTGTTTGGGGCCCAGTTGTTTTATCTTGTGTTGGTTTTTTTTTTTTTTCTTGAGCAACAAGTCTGTGCGAGTCATGCACTTAGAAGCAAAATCAGCATTCAGGCTTTTATCAGGCCACCTGGCTGAGTTGGCACACCAGAAAGTGTGTTGTTAGGATCGCTCTACTGTAGTTCCTCTGTACTGTGGCAACTTGCTAAAAAGCAAATAAAACAAGGGCAACAAATGCTGCAGCTTGCTACACTGTTCTTTTTTTTTTATTTAGAACCTCTGCATTTCACATCTCGTGGAGTTCAGGTTCATCTTAGTAAATTTTCTCCTTTGCTTTTAAATTTTGTTTGTAGTAACACAACATAAAAATTACGATTAGGTCATTAACCAGAAAAAAACCTGGCGCTCATCTGCAGGTGATCAGATGACATCAGAGGCCTGGTTTTAATTTGTGGGTAGTTCTGATTGTAACTAAAAGAGACTTGCTCCTTTTGTGGAATTGGCTGACTATTTCCCCACATCTGGAGTTAATGAAGTCTTTGAGACCACATCAGTTGTGTTTTGCCGCAAGAACCCTTTGATCTGAAAAACCTAGACTGGCACAAGTGCAGCTTCATAACATTGCAGCTATGTTTTTGCAAGCTATAGTTAAGATACCCAAACAAGCAGAAACTATATAAAGTTATGTGTCTGTGCTAGGACTTTCATGTAGCTGTTTGGAAGGGCTTCTTTTACGTTAATACAATTCATAACATTTTTATTATTTTAATGGCTTGTACATATGTATCCGTAAATGATACATTTGTAGGAGTTTTTCAGCTTAATTTCCCTTTAATCAGTTTTTAATCAGTTTTTATAAATCACCCAATTATGTAAAATGTTAAAATTTCGGTTTGAAGCTTGTATTTACAAATCTCATTGATAACGTTACAGTTCAAAAGTAGTATAATTCGTCATTGTAGGCGATTTTGCATTAATCAGTGTACATCTCCATGGCAGTGCTAAATGTCATAAAGCTTTGTTTCCGCTGCTGTCCCGTGACAGTGATAGATTATCCATCAGCTATAGCATATGCTGCGTTATTCTGCACAACAGAGAACTTGTAAATGAAGCCCAGTTTTGCCTAATATGTTTGCAGTCTTATGAGTGCGAGTATTTACAATTTGACAGAGTGACATTTCTGTTAAAATATGTCTGAGGCATGGAATATACGTGCATTCAGCATATATAGTAAATACATATGTACCGTGAACGTTGCTTATAGCATATTGTCATTCTGTCACTCAGATCTGGTGAGCAGCTCTATTACACATTTATTCCATAAATTGAAAATCCGCAAGTAAAATAGTGCACAAAAGCTCCGCAAAAGTCTTTCTTTCCTAAATCTTTTTTTCTTTACTCTGATTTAAAAAACTACTAAAACAAATGTGCAAGTCCTAAGTTTACCACTTGACTCCTTTTTTTGGTTTGTTTTAATCAGGTGTCGTTTTACCTGCTGCCGTTCTCATTGCACGGCGCGTAGGGCCAGCTGTATCCCGGCCGCATTCCTTGTGCCCCGAGCCCGTCGTGCTGTAGTTTTTCCTTGGATTTTCCTGCTGTGTTGCGGCCGGGGGGGGCGCGGAGGGGCGCGGGGGCTGGTGCGCGGCTGGGGCTGGGGCTGGGGCTGGGCGCGGGCACATGCCCGGCCCTTTGGCCGGGGCCCAGCGGGCTGGGGGAGCGGGGGGAGGAGGGGGATTGGGCTNGGGTGTAGTGCGCTTTGTAAGTTGCATTGTAAGCTTTCAAGTTTTAAAATTATTCTTAACATACGTGTTCACGAAGCCATATGTATTTTAGTAAGACCAACGATTAAAATATAAAGATACCACATTTTTTACTTTGTAGTGAAAAGATGCCTTGGTTTCAGTGTTACATCTTGATAGTCTTTGCTGCCATATTTGTTAATTTGCTGTGGTTTCTTTTAGATATTTCTTTTGACGTAACAGTCAGCGTTACACTGAAAAAAGAATGATCCTGTTTTTCTTTAATGCTAGGCCATTGTGAGAATGATTTGTTCGATGTTGCAGTTTTAAGGTTATTCTTCAGAACTTGCATTATGTGTATTTTAGGTGACTGTACAAAAGCATGCAAGCTTCTGAATGGATGATACAATGGTTGCATTAAAATTTTGCCTTTTGTCACTGAATGTTCTCTTTCCTCTCTGATTGTTGGGATGCCAGCTAATAAAATATTCAAACAGGCATACAGTTGTTTTAAAATAAAATTTGTTTGGGGCCCAGTTGTTTTATCTTGTGTTGTTTTTTTTTTTTTTTTTATCTTGAGCAACAAGTCTGTGCGAGTCATGCACTTAGAAGCAAAATCAGCATTCAGGCTTTTATCAGGCCACCTGGCTGAGTTGGCACACCAGAAAGTGTGTTGTTAGGATCGCTCTACTGTAGTTCCTCTGTACTGTGGCAACTTGCTAAAAAGCAAATAAAACAAGGGCAACAAATGCTGCAGCTTGCTACACTGTTCTTTTTTTTATTTGTGCTTTCTGTCTCTGCCTGTATGCTGTTACGGGTGTTTTTAATGCGTGACACCCCAGTATTACAACCTGCTTTCATTGCTCTCCAATATTTAGGTGTATGCACCGTCCCCAAGTTCTGATGATTTCAACAGAGAATCTCCAAGTTACCCGTCTCCTAAGCCACCAAGCAGTATGTTTGCTAGCACTTTCTTTATGCAAGGTGGGTAAAATGACTTTAAATACATGTGTGTGTCACTTGTCCTTTCTGTAGAAATGTGCAGTCAGACGATGGTGTACTGAATGAATGAGGAAATGTAAAGGTAACATATTGTGCTAGAGCCTCTGCTGAAGTTCTGTATACTTTTAAAACAGTTAAATGAAGGGAGCTGTCTGTTGATTTAAAGTTTTTTCTCATGACATTAATTGCTGACTGAAATTTAGGGGGATTATACACCAGACCAGATGGACAGAATCCCCCATCCTTTGATTTGTAGGGGCTTCAGAGCAGCACAGTGGAGTGATAGAGAAAAATGAGGTGAGGGCTTCTTGACTGTTCTGGAATTCGACTGTACAATATCAGCTAACAGTCTTAAGTTCTCAAATGCTTGTATACCCAGCATGCCAAAAAAAAAAAAAGAGGAGGTTTACATCGAACAAAACGAGAGCAGAATTCATTTCCTCAGCCTAACGTCATACAATGAGCTGGAACTGTAGTCCGATGAGATTTTGGAGCATACTGAAAGCATAGTCTCAGTATGGGAGTTACAGAGCACTTCAGTTGGTACTGCAGAAGGAAAACGGCATTGAGACACAGGTTTAAGGCTTATGTACTATAGTCATTTCAGCTGTTTAAATCTACTATTATGAAATGTTTTTTTATTTTTGCGATACTACGGTATTTTAGACTGTAAGTGGCTTACTTTAGTTAATAGATGTTTTGTGCTGTGTGCTTATGATGAGCTCTGCTTAACCAAACTTCTCTGCCCCCGTTATTATTTCTTTCAGTCTGGAATTTTTATCAACCCTTTTTGGTATAAATTTGGCCTTACTGAAGGTCTGTGTAATTAGCAGAAGTACTTGGTATTTTCTCAGCTGTGGTTGGATTGTATTTCAGCTATAAAGCCTCTGTTGGTTTTTTGTTTTTTTTTAATAAATATAGCAACTGTGTGGTGGCATGAAAATAGAAGACACAGTTTAAACTGGTCACCATTTCCCTACTGATGTTAGTCCGAGTAGCTGAATTCTTTTTTCTTTCAAAATAATTTTGTAAAAGGAAGTAGAACTCATGCTATTCTTCATTAAATGTATTTTTCTTTTCTTTTTCATTAAAAAAGATGGGACCCACAATTCTTCTGACCTCTGGAGTTCATCCAATGGCATGAGCCAGCCCGGTTATGGTGGGATGCTGGGAGGATCCTCTTCCCACATGTCCCAGTCAGGCAGTTACGGCAGCCTGCACACACACGACCGTTTGGTAAGATCTGCAGCACATATTAATGTCTGTGTACTTACATGTGGGGATCTGACTTAAAGGAAGGCATTTCGTATTTACTGCTCATGTATGTCAATTAAAAACCCAGTTGTCAGAAATCACAAACTTGCTGTATTAGATTTATGTCCTTTTATTTATGTCTGTTGTATAAATAAAAATCTGTAGCTCTGTAAGTGGTGTGTTCAGATGAATCTCTTTCTTTAATAAAGGAGTGGGTGTTGTGTATTTGGTGTCTTAAAATATCAACATTTATTTAAAGATTTCTAAATTGCTTCTGTCTGTTTCTCTTCTCTGTAGAGCTATCCCCCACATTCGGTCTCACCTACAGATATAAATGCCAGTCTTCCTCCAATGTCTAGCTTCCATCGTGGCAGTACCAGCAGTTCACCTTATGTAGCTGCCTCACACACTCCACCTGTCAATGGATCAGATAATATTCTGGGTAAAAAGAATTTTTTTTTTTTTTAATTCTACAAGAAAATGAACTTTAGGACTGCATGACACATAAAATTAGTAAGTTTTGAGTTGTGGGATGCTTGTAGATTAGAGATACTGCACCACTGTTACATTTCTGTTCTCAGTATGGCTGAGATGAGGCAAATTGTTTTGCAGTCAGTTTGAGACTTACTGGTTTATTTGCTTCCACAGCCGAGCCTGTGCTCAGGACAGTGTATCCATCTAATCCACCAGCAACTATCCTTCCATAGTTCAGTGTATGTACACATTCATATAGGTGGTATTGGTGTTGCAGTTTTCAGAGCTGCTGTATCGCCAAGGTACTGTGCAGGAGAAAGGCAGGAAGACTGTTTCTTTGGTGATCCTGATAAACTGCATCGTAAATTCCTCTCTTAACTGATTTAGAGATTACTGAGTAGCCAGTGTGGTGGCTGATTTAGTCTCTTCTGTGCATACCTAGAAAGCATGAAATATAGCATGATCATCTGTTTCTTTCACGTATTTGCACATCTAAAGATACAGCTATAGAAATTAAAGGCTTGTAGATGCCCCTTGTCAGTTTGATATGATTTGCACTTGGCTTTGATTTAAGTTAGTGGAATTTAGTTACAGTGATTATATTGGCTTTAATTTGGACATGCTTTACACACGAATCTCTAAACAGAACCCTGTCAATGAATCTGCATGGGAAATTTGGGCTGAAAAATCCAAGTTTGCCACAAAATTGGAACAGTGATTGTTGCATGATTTGGATTTCTGATATGAATGGCTGACATTGATATCAGATATGTAACTTTTTGGCATTAGAGTTTGCTAATTGGAGAAAAGAGGTTCACTTTTAAAAGTGTCTGTCTTCTACAGTAAGTTAGATGTTTCAGAGGGTTCAGGTCCTTTCTGTGTTCCCAATTGGCAGGGCTTCAGACCTCCTCTTGGCTTGGTGGTGTGTGGAGCAAAAGGGCACACAAAGCTGCTGACATGCAGCTAAGAGCCGGGGGTGACAGAAAGCTTCGTGGATAAGAGCTTTTCAGGGATTTTCTTAAATAAAGATGAGAGTACAACGTGGGGAATTAGAGCTGGGGGAGCAAGGAGACACAGAAGAAGCTGAAGCTACTCAGTGAATTTGGCTTTAAGAATTAATGACACGTGTAGCACTTTAGTGATAACATTTTAGAAATAAGCTGCAATAATGTTCTGGTTTTGATTTTTCTTCTCATGGTTCATTAAAATTAGCTTGTGATTTGAGCAAATAATTTCAGTCTTTTTTCTGACTACTTTCACTTGTTGGTCAGTAAGTAATCATGGTGATACTGTGTTTGACTTGAAAGAGGAGAACATCTAAATTTAATTGTTTTAATTAAATTTTTAAGTATAATGAGAACTGATTCTGTTGACACTGACTTCCTCAGAATATCCATTTAAAAAGTGGTTGCTCAACTGTACGTGATGAATAAAATAATAAAAGTAAATAAAATTTCAGCTTTAAAAGTAAGTGTTGGTTTTGCTTTCTGCATTACAGGAAACAGAGGAAATGGTGCTGGAAGCTCACAGACAGGTGATGCACTTGGGAAGGCACTGGCATCTGTAAGTAGCAGTTAGAATATTCAGATCTGAGAGATGTATTTTGATTGCTGTATCCCTTATTTATGTATTTGTCCATTTATAATATTAAATCAGGAGTTTTCATGTATGAATTTAAAATAATGTACTGTGATGTCATATACTAGACAAAAGTCTAAAAAAGCAAGTGGAAAATGCTTTTATTTGTAGAAGACTTGTTCTGTTTTCCCTTTTTCAGGTGATGAAAAAATTTAGAGCAGATGCAGTTTCAAAAGTTGTTTAGAGAAAGTAAAAGATAATCATAAAAAGTTTCAGGGTTGATTTCCCCCCCCCCTGTAGTGTTCTAGTTAAATATTTTTAACATTACTCCTAGGGCAGATCCTGCCTCAGGGTTTAAAATGTTTTCTCAATGGCCTTATAAAACTGAGAGGTTTTGAATGCTGTGTTGTGTAGCCATGACTTATGGAACAGCCTTCAAAATGCTGTGTACGCATAAGCTTAAACTCTTAACTCTTGGTGGAATAATGTAGATAATGTAAACCATTGCAAATATCTTTGCTCAAAACTCTGCTAACGTATGCACGCATACAGCAATTATTTTTGTGTTAATACAATCAGAGGTACTTTTTGCAAATCAGTAATTGATGTAGCAGCAGAATAAAATTGTGGGGTGTTTTTTTTTTTTTTTTACTTTTTATAAAACAGTCTTCCCCTATTTGCTGTGTACAAGAAATGCAAAGTGGTCCCTTAGCCACCACTCCTAACTCAGAAATTTCTGCTGTGCTATTACTAAGTCTGATTTAAAAGATAGAAATGAATGAGTACTTTGCAGCCCCACAGAGACCATTTCTGGGCTGCATTCTGTCTCTCTCCTCATACCAGTGAATGCAAATGTGCGTATTTGTGCAGATCCTGTTACCCTTGCATCCTTGAGAGGGTCATATGTTAAAAGATTACCAGATCTGATAATGTCTGTAATGCCCATATTGGGTAGGAGAACTCTGACCTGCTGGCTTTGAGGAGAAAAATGTTGTCCCTGTTGCTTTTGGGGATTCAGCGAGCAGATAACAATTCACGAGTCCAGAGGGCAGTTAACACTCTTTTTCGGTCTGTTTGAGACCTGTCAGAAACAAACTGGGATCATTTTTACTCCTAGAAGGAGAAATGCTTGCTTACTTCAGACTGTTTGTTACTCTGCAGATGTATTGGGATGTCTGCTGTTCTGCAGCCTGACCAAAATTTCTGTTGTTAAGCCTGACACGCTGGCCAGTTAGACCTGTGGGAGTGCATGACGTTTTCCACTGCTCCCCTTTTTTAGAATTATTTTCTCATCCTTTCAGGTATTTTTGACCAAGTTGCTAGCTGAGAAAACCAGGCTGATGTTTTGAGGAAAAACTAAATATATTGCAAGTGGAAGTCAGGGCAGAAATGTTTAATGTAACTGGTGGGTGGGCTCTGGTTGTCATAGAAACTTGTTTCTGTCATCCCGTGTTGTTGCTTGGCAGGAGCAGCCAGGTCATTCCATAAATCATTTCTGTCATAGCTGATGGTGATGCATTCCATCTGCTCTATCAGTGCATGCCATAGTCTGCACACTTCAAATCCCTCGCCTCATCCATCTGCTTCCTCCGCACCCTGCGCGCACCCCACACGCTCCTTGCGCTGGTTCCCGGGGGAGGTGGTCTCTCCTGCAGGTGAAGCAAGCACACATGGGGTTTGATGGCTACTAAACCAGGAATATTTTTTCTGTTTGAACAAAGTTTTGTTTAAATACTGTGATTATCTTGACTCTGTTTGGTTTTTGTTTTTCCCTAAGACAATGCTCTATGCCTTTCTGTTAGGATTTTAAACATTACCGCTGAAACTGTAGAGAGGAATTTCTGGTTCTAAAATTCTGTTGATGTACATCTCACAATAGGCCTTTCATGTGCGAAACATCAGAGGATACGACATTTGTTCTTCAGTTTAGGTATTAAAGACCATACAGAATAGTATGTGATTAAACATGTAAGGCCAGATAATACATTTGCAAAGGTTCTTTTATTTTAGGTTTAAGCCTGGATAATTGTGGTCTTAATCTCAGGGTAGGCAAGAAAGAGAATTGTACATGAAAGTATTTACACAAAGTTCCCAAAGCCCTGTGGATTATGCATTAGTTTGGATAATGAACTAGTATAGATAGAAAGAAAAGAAAATCTGGGTATTCGTGCCATTTCTAATGTGTTTCCCTGAACATTTGCCAAACAATAACCCTTTAAGATTGTGCCCATAGAGGGTTATATGGCAGCAGAAACATCTGGTTTATTTCATTGCCTAATGCCAAATCAAAACACTTGGTCTTTAATTTAGAGGAGATCAAACAGGAGGACTGTTTAACTTTGTTGATTATATCAGACCTCTTTGTGATAACTTATGTTTTGATTCCTACCTCAGAGCTAGGGTAAAGGCCTTTGTACCGTCTAGGTAGTTAAATAGCCACTGGTCCTCTCACAAAAGAAAAGAAAATGTAGGGAAGTTGACTTCTAAAAGTAATTCATGAATTAAGTTTCTTTGTTGCTTTAGACTCAATAACATTAGCATAACAAAGCCTAACTGAAATGTACACTGTAGTGTTTAAAAAATTGGACTAACAGCTCCGAGGTTTGGCTCTGCAGGCTCTCAATTGTGCAGCTTTTGTCTAAGAGCCTTTTCATTAGACCCTGGCATATTGGCACCCCGCTGATTGGAATGGACCATGACTGATAGGAGGAGGAGTCTCATTTGTTGCAGTAAAATGAGTCATGTTACCGTTTAAGCCTGGCAGAAGGTGTCAGGGTTGTTCATCATTGGTCATTTAACAGCACAGTGGCCAGGGACTGCATGCAGAATGAATTCTGACCTCGTCTTTTAGCTGTGGCTTTGGTTTCCCTCTTACAAAACTGAGAAAAATAAAATTGTAGGTAGAGTGTGGAAAACAGCCAGTTTCAAAGGAAACTTCATGGCCTTTGCCCCGACATCATTTTAATTTTCTGTATCTTATCTGTCTGGAACTCTCTACAGTTCCCATACTGACACCCAAGATTTATTTTTATACCGATGTACAGTGCATGGATTTCCTGCAGAGGTTGGAGGTAGTTGGTTGTTTTAAATGTATTTTCTTTCTAGCATACATGAAAAGGAGGAGGCATTTCCATTAGGGAATGGATGGTCATGATAGACTAGGAAGGAGCATGCGGTCTGACGGGTCCTGGTTTTGTTGGGTCAAAAAAACCCCAAACAACCAATATGCAACTGAACCAAGTCCCAGTTTATTGTCAGCTGAATGCTGACCTGTCATATTGTCTGTGTGAAGAGACATCAGCCATGCTGCTAGTGAAGATATATTTTTTTTTTTAACTGCCATCTGATGACTAACAAATCCTCCTCTCTCTGCTCAAGTAAAACAAGTTTGAACTTATGACCTATAAAAATACGTTTTAAAGTCCATAGTCAGCCTCTAAACCAATTCACTTCCCTTCACAAATTGAATTTTCTAAGAATTTTGCAATTTTAAGTTTTAATTAAAGCTTTAAGCATTATGTCTTCTGTTTTTATCAAGACTTTTTGATTACATTAATAGCAAAGAATGAATTGTTGCAAGTTGAGGTTTACTATCTTAAGGGAGCAATTGATACAGAAATAAGAGAGGAAAAAATTCGTGTGCTGCAGTACGTAGCAAGAGCAACAGCATTTCAGATGGTTTTCGTGGTAACTAGAGTAACTACAGCTGAATTCTTTCTTGGTATTTGCTCTTGTGAGGCGTTAATTTTTGGAAGATAACTTGTTGACTGCTAAAATCTCCTCTGTCTCTAAAGTTTGGGAAGTCATTATTCCTCCCCATTATCCTGAAGTTTTGCTTGTTATCATTACCTGTGTACTCTGAACTCTCACATATGTCGTTCCCCTTCAGTGATAGAAAAGCTGTAATTTCTGCTGCTGTTGAAGGAAGATCAGTTAGACTCGTGTCACTATCAAGTACAGGCAGTGCTTATTTTGACAGCTGCTTGAAAATGAAAGTTCTTCGGACATTTTTAGAGTCTTGAGTATAATAAAGCAGAAGTGTGATAGAAGTATCAAATCGTTTTTTTTATCAATCCAGAAGCAAGAATGACAATTAAAGCATGAAAAGGAATCCTAATATCTGTGTTTGTATTATGACATATATTGATATACAATCTCTTTCGTCTGTTGTTAGATTTATTCTCCTGATCATACCAGCAGTAGTTTTCCATCGAATCCATCAACACCAGTTGGATCACCATCGCCTCTTACAGGTAGACACTAGCCATTTGTCAATCACTTGTTTGTTGTTTTGAAAACACCCTGTTTGGAATGGCAGTGAAATCAGCAGTATTATTTTTTCATTGTACTAAACCCACATCTATAAATCCAGATTCTTAAATGTTTTGTTATGAGCATTCACTTAAACCCTGGTAACTTGTTTTGAAAATTAGCTTATTAAAATAATCTTAGAAAACGTAGAATGACCATATATTGTCACATAAATGAGTGGTTTGGTTGGGATTTTTTTGTGAAGCTGTATGTTAAAACTCTGTGGCAGCTTTCAGCGACAAAAGCAGCAGATGTGTGTTCCCTCTAATGAAAATACAGTAGGCTCTGAGACTCTCCAATTTTTACACAGGGTAGCTTTTCATTCATATCTTTCATGAATGCTTTCATTCTATGGGAGAAGAATTTCAGGCATTTTTCTAAATAAATGCTCCGTATTGCAGCCACCTCTGTCACCTGTGCTTTGTGTGTTTGCAGTGTGAATGTGGGAAGAAGCATTCCAGCATGGAGATGAACTGTGGGCAGCTGCCTGCAGCTATTAGTGGGTGCAGCAGCTTTCACAGACACTGTGGCCTCAGCTGTCTAGTAAAAGTTGAACAGCTGTTCTCCATATAGAGAGGACTGTGAAAGCTCCATTGACTTAAATTTGTTGTTTAACAAAGAACTAGAATTACAAGCAAGATGATGTAACGTTAACCCTGTTCTTTCCTACAGTGCAATTTATTAAATTATTTAATGTTTACGCAACAGTCTGTTTTCCCGTTCTCTGTTGTTTAATGTATCCCTGCAGAGTCCTGGCCATTGGTCACTCTTTTGCAAGAGTGTTTTGCTTTTGATAAAAAAAATAAAATAAATTTTTCGTGAAAGATGGAGAGAATGAGCTTAGTTGAATGTTTTTGTAACCTAGATGAATAAATTAGTAACATCATGGCATGCAAAATGCAGTCATATACATGCATACGCCTGTCTATATTACGCAATGTCACTCAGAAAACTTTCATCATTCATATGTACTCTTGTTTAGTGGACACTGTTCTGGTTTACTGTGGACTTAATGGATTAATGAATATCTGACATGGCACATCTAAGCAGCTGCTTTGGGCATTTTTTTTTCCATAACAGAAAAAAACAACATTGAATTGAGTAACGATGGGATTAATGGGACTTCTGATTTAGTGATTACAGTTGACAAAAAATGTTTTATGTATCCTTATTGTACTGAAAGGGCAGATCAGACCAAAGGATTATTATTTTCTTTTTAACCTCAAAACAAATGTTGAGGAGAGCTCTGTGGCTGGAAGAAAGAAGTTCTGACATGTTAAAGTATTTAAAATTGTAAAGATCTCAGCTGGAGCTAACTTGATTAGATATCACACCTGATTTTGTAAGCATGAAAGCACTAGCTGATTTCTTGTTTTAGAATGCAAATTTGAGGTCCCCAAAATTTGCTTTTTCCCTTTGCTGTTGATGCCTTTGTCTGTTGGAACCTGTATCAAAAATGTGAAACTCCAAAATTCGCCCATTGATTTGTGTTTCTTAGTCTGGATTCTGATGGCTAAGACGGTAGTAGATACAAGCAAATAATATTGAAATCCTTCTCAATAGGTGCAACCTTAGCATCTGCTTTACAATTACACCCTCCCACCCCACCCCCTTTAATTCCAGTCATACAGAATCTATCAAACCTTTGGTAAATTGCTGCAGTGGTTAATTACCTTCATTTATGAATCTGGACTTTTATCTTTATTCCCAGATGAGTCACTAAGAACACAGTGAAGTACAATGTAAAGTAATTACTACTGTATTTATGGCTATTTATACTCCTGGTAGCCATTTTCTGTCCTGACCCAAAAAGTTATTGCAGATAAAACAAATGTTTTATGTATACTAATATAATGTATTTTGGAACATTTTAGCCTTCATCATGATTTTCCTCTTTTGCATTTGGTTCTTTGTTTATTCAGCATTTTTAGTATTATAGGTTTGACTTAAGTCATAGTTTATCTGTGCTTTAATTGTGAATTACAGTAGGAGTGCACTCTATTTGCCATTTAGAGCATTGAGAGATAGTAATGTCATGAGTCACCTAAGTATACAAGTTTGTGTTTGACTATTTGGCTGTTATGTTACTGAGTAAGGACTAATGACTTTTTTTTACTAATTTAAGTAAAAGGTTTGAGAACAACCTGATGAAAATCCCCAAGCATTGAGACAGTAGCGTGTGTCTTGTCTTCCGTCTTGTCATTTAATTTCTAATTCTACAGAAACTTGCCCAGAGCGCACCTTCTTGCACATTTTTAGTGTGTGCATGTTTGTGAAGTTTATGTAAGGAACTGAATGGTGGGAGCCTTGGTATTTTAAGAATCCTTCTCCTGGGATCAGCGGGTATTGGGCAGGGTTCGGTGGGTTCTGAGGAGGCAAACCCAGGCTTTGATGTGGGGGATTAGTGTTGGGGAGACTGAGGGTAAGAACAATACCGCAGTGATTGCTAGTGATGACCCCTGTAAATCCCAACGCTTGCCTGGCTTATTTGTTTTTTCATGCTGCTATGTTGGTGCTGCACTAAAAGCTGCAGTTGTTAATTGCAGGGCTTGTGGTGCCAGGATGCTTTTTAACATAATTGGTGGATTTCATGCACAAACTTCTAGGAGGGGGAGTGGAATGAGGAAAGCAGGAAATCAGTGCCATCTGGCAACCTGCACAGACACAGAGACAGAGTGTGCCACTGCTCAGACAGAGCACTAGCAGTACTTAGAGGTGTGATTGAAAACTGCAGGTTGCAGTTGGGCTGTTCGCTTAAGAGGACTGGAGTATTCCCTCCCCGCTTCTCTTCTTGTTTCCTTCGTGAGAAGTCCCACTCAGAGTTTTGTTCTGGGCTCACATTAAGGAAATACTACCTTTTTCCATTAAAAAAAACAACCAAGCAAGATGAAAAACTCATCAGACTAGACACACAGGTGTTGAATCTATTTGCTTTCTTTTAACTGGTTGCCATTGCTTAATATTCAGCTGGTGCTTTGTTGCAGGAAGTCGTGCCCTCAGTCATATTAAGAGTGAGCACTTGTTGAAGCCTTAAGTCTTTGAAAATGGAGTTTTGACCGGATAAAAATTTGAACATTGCCCTGAGACAAAATATACCAAAGTTGTTTCATTAATGCTTTTCAAAAATAAGTGGGACTCCAAGCATTGTTCCCAAGTTCAGGAATGACAGTAATGCAGATCCAGACCC
Organism: Thinocorus orbignyianus; assembly: GCA_013400375.1. Taxonomy (NCBI): domain Eukaryota; kingdom Metazoa; phylum Chordata; class Aves; order Ciconiiformes; family Thinocoridae; genus Thinocorus; species Thinocorus orbignyianus. Next base: position 747,414 of record VXBW01007210.1, read on the forward strand.
AGAGTAGCTCTGTGAAGTGAAAATTGGTAATTATAAACTTACTCGACTGATGCTGTTATATTTTTAAAAGAAAATTCCCGGAGTTATGGCAGCTCTGGGCTCCTATGAAATTGGAGATGGATTTTTTTTTTTTTTTTTTTTAATTAGAAAGGAAATATTTAGGTATTTTAATAGCTGTGCAGGCTGTTCTCTTTTGGTTAAATAAAATCCTTTCTTTAAAAGGTAACTACCTTGCAGCTCTCTGAACAAAGGAACTGTAATGTTGTTAGACCTTTTCCCAGTTTTCCAGACGTACAGCTCTGGCTGTTATTGAGAGAACAAGCCCACAGGCTCTTCCTTTAATGAGCTGCTTTGGATTGTATGTCCATAATTTATTAATGTAATTGCTTTATTATTACATTTGTATGGCTGAAAGGAAGCTGTCTCTAATGGACGTAGGATTTCATGTAGTATCTCTATAAAAGATGCGCTATTAGTTGGTGAGAAAAATACATGTACTACTTCAAGCTTTGCTTTAAAAGTGTTGCTTTATTAGTTACTGCATTTCACATCTAATTATTTCTAAATTTTACACAGTGGCTAGGTACTTTTAGGTCAGATTAGAATGGGTACGTGTTTGAATTTGCAACGTACAGGTAATACGGATAAAACGGTCGATTTGTTGTACAATGATTCTTTAGCTGCCAATTTGCCTTAAATATATCTGAAACAACACATGGGAATAACTTAGGTGGTTTTTTACTTTTCTAAACTTGGAACATGGTATAATCTAAAATGGTAAAATGTAGAATTAGACAACATAAAGCATTTAGGTCTAGTTTTAAGTTCTCTTGTTTAGTAGAGATGTCCCAAAAATGGTTTTCCAATTACCCTTAATTCAGTATCTCTTTGATTTCAAAATATGTTTGTTTTGTATTTTAACACTATCAAAGTTATGCCTGCATACACTGAAAATAATCTGAAGAAGAAAGAATTCAGCAATCTTTTTATCGTGGCACTGGCAGAAGGCAGGTATTTCAGATACAGTGTGTGTCTGTTTAGTCCACTCTTTTTTAATGTTGAAGTACTTTGAAGATACCACTGCTTTGTTGTCAATAATGTGTCTAACCCTACAGATCCCAGGATATTAAAATGATCCCTCAGTAAGGCAGAACGAAGGAATTTGGCCTCCTTTTTGTGCCTGTATGTTAGCTTACCTTTACACAGAATATGTTGGTTTTAATTTTGTTGAGAAATGCTGCGTCTCTGCTTCCCGCATAGGCTGCCTGAACCCCTGCGTTAACACAGTCCCTTTTGACAGGTGCCAGTCAGTGGTCAAGGAGTGGAGGACAAGCCCCCTCATCTCCAAACTATGAAAACTCTCTACACTCCTTGGTAAGAATTGCTGAAAGCAACACAGTACTTTTTACTTAGGAGTTGAAGGCTTGGTTTTGTGTAAATCCTGCATATCATTAAAGGAAACAGTAGGATAGCATTACAAATGAATTCTTTGCTAACAAATGGCCTGTTCAGTTGAACAATATAAGACGGGCAGGGTGTGTCTTTCACCATCTGTTCCTTGGGCATCAGGCTTCTGTGCTGAGGACAGCTGGTGCTAAAACGCTGTTATGAGATTCTGGTACCTTTTCACAAATCCATGGCTAATTCTTATCTAAAGTTCAGTCTGGAGAAAAGATAAAGACTTCATGCCTTCGCGTTTACTTGTCCTTCCCCCTCGCCCTGAAAGGGCAGTCTCTTGGGCTTGTTTTCATTATGCTCTCATTAAAGTAGTCATATATTTTATATGCAATTATTATTTGTTATTGGGGAATGTTCGCTTACTAATTAGTGAAACATTTTACAGAAAAACACACAGGAAATAATCTACAGCATTGTAAATTTTCTTGTTTTGAAGATTCAGCAGAGTGCTTAAGTTACTGACCTTTTTTCTTAAATTTCTGATACAGCATTGGGAAAGAAAGGGGAAAAAATTGAGGGAAAGTTTTGACTACCTTTTAATATTTCTAGTTTCCACAGATGTAATTTCTTTTTTTTTTTCCTGTCTAATAAGAGTAAATTAAAGCTAAATCAGTTTTCTTTTCTTCAGTATTTTTGCAATTAAATATAAGTGATACATACATCTTAGAATCCTAACATAACTGCAATGTTAAATATTAGCCTTTTCTTATCTTAATATAATCAGATCTCTGTTGCATTAACTTGACTAACAATTTATTGCTGACATGCACATCAGCTGTTTCCTCACCTCTTTTTTGAATTAATCTTAACCTGTGCTTTGCTTCCTGTTCTGTCTTGACTTTGCCAGAAAAATCGAGTTGAACAGCAACTTCACGAGCATTTGCAAGATGCAATGTCCTTCTTAAAGGATGTCTGTGAGGTACTATTTCACTTTAGATGGTGCCTTTTTGTGTTTCAATTAATGCTTCCTTCAGATTACCCATTAAAAACTTAAATTAGCTTAGCATATAACTCAACTTTTGACTCCAACATTGTGCTATTTCAATTTCTAGAGAGCTGCAGTGCTAGAATAGGTTTTGCTTTGGGGTTTTTTTGGTCTGTTTTTTTAAAAGAAAGTAATTTTAAGACAGACTTTTCTGCAGTAACATGCAGAACTCACTTCTGTTTCTGAAATATCTAATCTGTTTTAAAGATCCATTTTAAAAAATGATAACTTAAAGTTTTGTCCAGTTTTGTAATGCAGGTTCTCAAAAATCCACTGCCTCTCTTAATTGTTACCAACGTGGTGAGGCTGATTTTATGATTATTCTTTCTCATCCTGTATTAGCTTATTTTGTAGCACTTCCTTTTTTTTTTTTT
>VXBW01007210.1:750241-852710 GCA_013400375.1 Thinocorus orbignyianus
TTTTTTGTTTATGCCACCTTATAGAAGCCAAGTAACATTAACCTTGTAATAAGCTTCACTTTAAAAGCTGCCACCTATTTGTGGAATGAATGCTATCTCGAGCAAAATCTCCAGATATCTTTTCTTTTTTCCTGTTTGTAGTGCTGGTAGGTGCTTTCAAAGCCTTTTGATACCGCATCTCGTCCTCTATCTTTACTATCTCCAAGGTAGAAACCGTTACGGTGTGATGGGGCTGCAGATGTGCTCAGTAACAGCTGTCACTGTCCCTCTCCATCCTCAACAGCAGTCTCGAATGGAGGATCGCTTGGACAGGCTCGATGATGCCATCCATGTACTACGAAATCATGCTGTGGGGCCTTCAACAAGCCTGTCGGGTGGCCACGGAGATATACACAGTTTATTGGGACCATCCCACAATGGGCCAATTGGAAGCCTGAACTCAAATTATGGAGCATCGAGCCTTGTAACAACCAACAGACAGGCATCAATGGTAATGAGATTTTAAAACGTGTCTATATTTGTGCAAAGCAATTATAGCTGATGCGTTTAAATTATCGTAGAGCCTTGTGTATTAAAACTGGACTGGATTCATATTTATCAGGACGAAACTGCTAGACATTTTGATGGAAGGAAAGATGGCAGCCCATTTGCACCTGTTATGGGTTTCCAATTAGAGGGTTGAGTGGGGGTGGTCAGAAAAGGAGGAGGAGGAGAAAGATGGGAAAACTTAGACTTTGGCCTGGTCAGTGGCCCATAAAATCCTGCTGTGACCATATGCAGAAAGCTGAAACTTTCTGCTGAGAGCATTTCAGCTTATACATGCATTTTTTCCAGATGTGTAATAATTGGCAGAACAGTTTTCTCCTTGAAATGGTGAATAGGGAGATTGAATGGGAAAAGCAGTCGAGAAGGACTGAATTTCAAGTGTTCTGGTCTGGAAAAGCTGTTTATTGTAAATTGGAACTAGTCTTCAATAGCAGATGCTGGCAGAGGACTGGGAGGAAGCTGTTGGAATGTGGAACCATAGTGTGCGCAGGCTCAAAATTTAAACTTTTTTTTTTCTAAATAAAAAGGAGTTTGAGCACAGCTGTAGTGTAAGTAACAATGAAGAGGAAACAACTTTTAGATTAATCCCCAAGAAGAGTGAAATAATTCAATGCATCTCTTTTAGTTTCTTCAAAAATGCAAACTGTTCTGAAAAAATGTAGTCGAGCTTTTCATAGATCAGAAGTATGTTAAAAGCATTATCCAGTAAATGAAATCTATTTGTAGCATTGCTCCCTTCCCTTTTTCTTCCTTTTCATTTCTCCCTTCTCAAAAATGCTTAAAGGAAAAAGAGCTTTTTAAAACATGCTTATTTTAGTGGTGCCATGTGTTTGCATGTTTCCAGCGTAATTTTAAAGACCAGTTACATGCTGTGAAATTTTCTGTTATAAAACAGATTCACAGCTGGGTACTGTGTGATCAAGGCAAAATTTCACCTATCATCGAAATAATTAGGTACCCCAATTGCTGAAGGGTTAGTATTCTATAAACCAGAATTAGTTCCAGGCTCTCCCATTTGCACGTCACACATCCATTTATATTAATCTCAGAACCACTGCAGTAAACATCAAAAAGAACTGGGTACTTTCCGTAAGCTGCGTGTGTCTGGGGGCTTTTGGGGAGGGGGCGCTTCTCAAATGCCTACCCAACTGCAGGTTTCTATATGAGTTCACAGTTACTTGTAGTAATGAAGGAAGTGATGCATAAATACTTGAGAATTTTTTTAATAGTGCCTCATATTTAATATTTAAAGAATGTTGTTAAAGGGAAAGTTTTACGGTGTCCTAAAAAAGACTGGAGTTTAGTCATACAAAAGAAAACTGGGTTTTTTTCCCCAGGTCTTAATGATGTGGAGTAGAGTGAGCGAGTGAAATTGCAGTGACAAAATTGTTCTCTGCCTGACTTTTGGAACCTTCTGATACAGCTAAGCCAGAGACAGTCAAATGCAGATACTGCCGAAACGGATATAGAAAAACTGGATATAAACAGATATAAAAACCTCTGTTTCTCTTTTAAACTAAGCTATGGTAAATATTTTTATCAACTCAGTTTTGATTAAAGTAGGCAAAGGACTCTCCAGAATGAATCAAAGGTTCCTTGGTCTACTGTAGTTTAATGTAGTTGTGTAACTTCAATGTAATACAGATTTGATTTATCATCTAAGGATTGATCTGCAGATTTGATTGAAGGATGCCTGCTGTCTGGTAGAAATAAACTCAGATTAGGAAAATGAAAAAAAGATTTGCTTTTCTATTTCAACCTTGCTGGGTAAAACAAGCTTGCAGATTAGTTCTGGCTTGAGAAGTGAGTCAGCTAAAGAATTTCTTGGATTAACCTTAATTTTGTTACATCAGAATAATTGGCTCCACCAGAAGGCTCCTGTTGTGGCCTTTCCCAGTCCCCAAAGCATGCCCTTTGCCATTGCCTGCAGTTGGGGGAACTCAGCACAACTTGGGCTGGAGTCCTGCAGTACGGACAGAGCAGAGGTTGGCACATCTGGCCCTGGGAGAAATAGAGTGGTTTATTAGTGACGCCCCCCGGTATGAGGTGTAGTTCTTACAGTATTCACTAGTCAATTAATTTCAAACTGTGCTTATTTACTCTTGGCTTTTCTTGAAATAGTAAATGCAGGAGAGCAGAGAATTTGACACGCAACCTGAACTGTAAGATCCAGATTTTGTTCAGGAATTGAGTACAATTTTAGTGGACCTCCAATAAATTTTAAGAAAATAGTGAGCATTGACTAATGTAGTGAGAAATGTCAACATTGATAAAGATGTTTGTCTGGTTTTGTTTGACACGTTCGTGTGGCTTTTTGGTGAAGAAATGTTCATTGGGATTCAGCACTAAATGAAACTTCCTCGTTGAGGGAGGGGGGATCTTTATACAGAATGTTTTTGTTCTTTAGGAAAAAAAATATTAAATTGAATTTCCCTTGAAGAAGATGATGTTGGCAGAAGGAGCTAGGAAATGAGTAATTTAACTCCTTTTTATGTAATTAGTGTAACCAGACATGGTTTTATTTTAACATTTGCTTAATTTTTGAGCCAGATTTATTTTAAAACTCTAGTTGACTTCATTTCCTGCTCGCTCTGAATGGTCTTGTTTTCTTTTTAGCAGTGCTGGCCATTAGACTTACTCAAATAGTTTTTTAATATCTCAAACTCATCAAATATTTGCTAAGTGGCCTTTGAAGTTGATTTGTATTTTATTTCATGTATTATTGAGAAGTTAAGAAGTAATACTCTTTTTGTTCTTATTCAAGCTGCTTTTTATTTGTCACTGTAATACAATGGAAAAAGAACAGCCTGAAATGATTAAAAATAAATAAATAAAAGGCCTGGAAACTCAGTTAAGGACGAAACTCAATCCTTAAGTCACAGAGTTTTTTCCAGGTATAGCAGGAATCTGAGGAAATGGGTGATGCCCCTCTTCCTGGCACGACAAGGCAGGGAAGGGCAGTGGCAGCTGCTTTGCCAGCACCAGCTTCTGCTCTTGCAGAGCCCTCGGTGATGGTGCTTCTCCCCAGAGGTTCTGCTCCCTCTGAACAGATCTGGGTTGTCCAAAGGGTAAAAATCTTCATTCCAAAGCCCTTTGCATCATCTTAATTATGCTCACCTTAGTTAAAATCATGTTATAATGATTATGGCCAAATTGACCAGCTAGTGTGGCTTGAAAAGTGCATAATTTGTAAATATGCTTAAGTAAGGCCTAAGCAAATATGAACAAAGAATGATTTAATTTTTTTCCAGTTCTCAAAAAGCTTTTATGATACAGAGTTGAGAATGACTGGTCAGACTGCAGCGTGGGGTGCAGCACCGGGGCTGCTGGGACAAGGTGTCACTCTGGGTGCCGGCAGTCATTGGCTGCCCTCTTTGGTCTGCTCTTTATTCCCTTGCCAAAACCACCCCGCTGGGTTTCTGTGCTCACATCCCAAACGTTACCCTTTCATTCAGCCCGAGTCCTGTGCTCGGATTTTATTTAAAAAAAAATAAAATCAAATCAAAAAGCCCTCACTGGTGGGAGGGTGGCGGCAGGGTGCCCTGTGGGCAGGGTGCTGAGGAGGGTTCCGCTGGGGCCTGAGGGTCCCTCCCAGCCGCACCGGGGAGGTTTTCTCCTTCTGCTTTTCCCCGGCGGGGACTGCGCTGAGCCCTGCCTGCTCCGCGCTGCAGCGCCCTGCCTGCGCAGCTGCGTTTCTCTGACACGCGTGGGCTTGGCAGCTGCGGGCTCTGCCCGGGAGTGCGTGTCTGTGCCCGCCGCCGCTCTGTGTGCCCCGGGAGCGCCGGGCGNCACATTCGGCACATCTCTGCCCCTGCGGCTTGCTTTCTGTTGGGTTTTCTACTACATCATGGGTCAGAGAGAAAACCTCACGTTGTGGTCAGTTTTGTACCACTTCAGCTCTTAACATTTCTTTGTAAATCTCGTTTATGTGAATTGTGTGCTCCAAACGTGTAAGCCGGTTTCAGAGGACACGGCCTTGCATTCAGTTTTTGTTTCTAATCTATTTTCTGCTTTTATCAGAACTGATTTGCTAATCTGTCACTTTCGGATTAGCTCTAGATTTGAGAGTTGCCAGGGTTCTGGCAGCTGCTGCGTTTTGTACACGGCTTTAAGAAATTTTTGCCTTTTTTAAGCGGCAGATTTTGGAACAAACCTGGCCCTGAAGTGATTAATAGTCTGTAGCTTGAATAAAAGCACCCTCGTGCGTTAGGACTAAGCATGACCAGAGAAATAAAACAAAGCACAGAACCTGCGGGGCAGGGCTGAGGAAGGCCGGGCTGTTGGGAGTTTGGAGGATGAGTTCCACATTCCCGCTGGGAAGCGAGGTGTCCCCCAGGCCCCGGGACCCGGTTCTGCTCCTTCCTCCCACTGAGCTCACGGCACTGGGGAGAGCCAAGCCGAGGGTGCCCACGGAACAACTTCTCACAAACAAAGCCTATTACACACAAAGGCAGATAAAATATACTTTAAATAGCAACAGATATTCAGCAGTACAGAAGAGGAGATTTTCTGCAGAACAATAGCTACAAACAGCAGCCCAGAATGACCTGATCCTGGTTTGGGGGTGGGGGAGGCTTCTCCCCCTTCCCCTCCCTCGCTCCTGTCGTTAGCTTACAGCAACGAGTGTGTATTAAACAAAGGATAAACTTGCATAAGGGTATTTATCTCTCTCTGGGTAAAACCCATACTAAGACATGAAAGGTAAAAGCTGCATTAATTACTCAAGAGGGATTCAAAGCTCAGCAGTTTACTAGGATTGAAGGATTTATTGAAAAACAGTGGTTCTCATGTGTAACTCCAGGCAATAAACCTATTTAATTAAAGGCTTAATCTTCTAGTTGACATGTTTGCTACTGTTCCAATAAAAAGCTTCATCTGTAGCCAATTCTTGTAACTATACAAATAATAGTAGAATCCCTCATCTTTGTTCAGTTTTTAACTGTTTAATTGTATTATGTTGGTTATAGTATAAATACTTAAAGGACTTTTATGTCTTTAGGAATCAAAAGCTTTAAATTGTCTGTGTTCCAAAATATTTAAATACAGGCAGTGTGTCTTTACCTCTTCCTTTTTCAAACGAAAGAATATTCTTTTTTTTTTTGCAATAGAGGTTTGCATGATAACCATATTTTGTATTGAGCACCAGTTTTTTAACAAATTTACCTCTTGAAGCTAGGTACGTGCACTCAGAGCTATCTTACGTAAGTATCACTAATTCAAGTTTATGCAAAATTAGCATTTTTTTTAAAGACTCTTCATCTCGGTCCTTGCTACTTAGAAATCAAATCATGATGTAGTATGAAGGAACAGATTAGAAAATCCTGAGAGGTGGTAAGAAGAGTTCAACGCTTGGATTATTTTTGTATGATGAGATTCTGTAATGGGATTAAATGGAAATATATTTAACTGAGGAAGAAAATGAGAGAGAATTATCAAAGTGAAAAAGAAATTTTTATATTGGGTCCCATTCTTTATTAATCCTATTTCAGCAAACACGAAAGGAGATGTTATTTATATGTTTTATAAATATAGATGTACGTACACACTCAGCGTGTACGTGAGCATAGGGCATTACACTTGCCTTTCACGTGTGGGGAAGGCTGTTATTCCCCAGGATTATCTTTTAAGAATCACAATGTTACAAGTACTGTAGTTGTATTAAAGCAATCGAAGGTTAATCAAATCTTAAACTTCTCAGGTATAAATCAAGGAGAAAATTCTGTAGTGCTCTGTGGGAAAAATATTAAAGAAAACTGTTGCTCGTTTGCCTCGTTGTTCCAAGCAGGTGTCGGTCACTGCTTGAAACGCAGCTTAATCCAGTGCCATGTAATCAAGTGGTTTAGTGTAACAGCATCTTTCAACTAAATCTTTCCTTTACTGAGCTAGAACTTTAACTCGGGTCTCTAATCCAGCAAATACTTTAAGTCTTTTAAATTTCTATTTTTGGACTATTTCTTTGAATCACATCTTTAACAGAAATGTTGGCTTTGCTTTGCTCTAGGTTGGGACTCATCGGGAAGAAAGTGTCAGCCTCAACAGCAACCATTCAGTTCTTCCCAGTACAGTTTCTGCTCAGAGCACAGAACTAAATCATAAAACACAAGAAAGCTACAGAGGTAACTTCCCAGCTCTATTAAATGCTGAACAGGGTCTGCAGGAATCCAGAGTCGATGGGGCTGTAGGTTTTGGTAAACTTGCATTGATGCGGGGGATAGGGAAACAGGTAACACTGAGAAATAAAAATAAACTATAAATGCAACAAACCACCACTGCTCGGGACTCCTGTGACAGTCCTGAGGGTGCCCCTGTGCCGGGTTTGTTGTCGTGTAAGTTTCAGCAGCAGACTCTGTGTTACAGGCATGTTCTTCAGCTGTAGCCACAGCAGCGTTTGTGGTGCCGCGGCCGTTTCCTGGTTGGCCGGGGGGCTGCGGGGTGAGCTCCAGCCAGATTCCAGCCTGTCTGATAAAAGGAAGTCATCCCACACAACTGTTTACAGTTGCCTCAATTTTTAGCCTAAACAAGTAAGGTATAGAAACCATAATTCAGCTTACTCATTCACATGCGTGCACCACTTAGGGATGTATGTGTTGCACATTCGGCTGAAGCCCAGGCCTGGATGTCCGTGCCCGTGGGTTTGCAGCCCAGACACAAGGTGCAAATTTCCTTACTTTGCTAAATATCCTCTTGTCTTTAGCAGTGCCTTTCGTAGATTAAGCTGTTCCTGATCAAGCTGCTGTATGAATTATGATCCCTTTACAACTCGTGACACGTGTCCAAGTACAGCAGCGTTACCAGGACTTCTTATTTCTGCTGCCAGAGTGTAGTTCCTCTGGTTGTCTCCCCAGACTTCTGCTCAGCTCTGGGCTCCCGCTGACAGTGTCTGTTTGGGAGTCCCTCTGATGTTTCACTCCTGTGATGCTCACCCTGATCTCTGGTTGCTTGCAGCGCTGTCGGGCGGCTTACAGAGCCAGACTGTGGCCATAGGGCCCACAGAAATCAAGTCTGAACATAAGGAGAAGGATGAAAATATACACGAGCCCCCCTCATCAGATGACATGAAATCAGATGATGAGTCCTCCCAGAAGGATATCAAGGTCTCATCCAGAGGCAGAACAAGGTGGGTTGCTGACACAAACTAGAGAGTTTGTGCCTCATTAATGCTCTGGAGGATGTTGTCCTTAAGTTTGATGAATTTATTTCAAGTTACCTCGGTGCATATATCACTTGGCAGCTCAAACAGATAAATAGTTTACAGCCCTGTATCTGCTTAAATATAAGATAAAGGATTTTGTGGGAAAATCACCTGTGTGACTTGCCTCGCTTGGTATCTGCCTAGAGAGATAAGTAGTCAAAGATTGCGAGGGCCCTGCCCAGCACAGAGGGTGGGAGAAGGGAACAAATTTGTGACAGCTTGTACCTGGGCCAGGGCTGCTCTTGTAGATGGGAACCAGCTGAGATGGAGAGCGGCAGCCCCGTAACCCAGAGGGTGGGCTGGGGCCGATGTGCAAATTGCCTCCCTGAGCACTGCTCTGCCTCCTGAGCCACTGGCAGAAAACTGTGGAGTTGACACTGGGTAAAATGCTTCTGGATCTCCCTGATAGGCCTGACACAAGCGTGGAAATCGGAGATAACGGTAAACAATCATCACTTTGCAACTGCAGGCAGCGGAGTCTGCACCATCGCCTGTGTCTAAGGGCATTTTAAAGTATTAATTTTAGTAGGGCAGAGGTTTTGCAGAGTTTTAGACTTAGTTGGACGGTCCTATATTTAAAAAAAAAAGTCTTTGCAACTCAGTATAATCATTTGAAGTGATAAATAAAATTTAAATATAACTGTTGAGCTCTCCACTGGGTATTAGAAGAAAAAAGTAGTTTTAAAATTGGCCAGGAATGTCTTTAACAAAACCAAAACTTTTTAACAAGAACATTAAATTAAAAATTACTTGAATGCCTTTTTATATAAGCTGATATATGGGAAACTAGTAAGAATTATTTGTTGAAAATGATTTATTCTTCACCTGAGAAGCTGGCTGACTTCTTTATTATTTGAATATTTGTAATTGAATACTGGAGTGAAGTTGTAGTTTGAGCACATCTTTTGCTTCAAAGGGCAGTGTGTTGCCTCTGCTCTTCCTAGGGGTCTTTACCATCTGTAGACAATATTCTGTCGATGTTCTTCAGGCAGAGACCATTTAACATTTATTTTCAGTGAAAGGCAGGAACCGCGAGCATTACTTTGAACGCTTACACACTGATACCTAATGCTTCCTTAGTTATCTGAATATACTTCAATATGAAATAAATGAAGTGGGAAGAAGTTTAATTTCATCAACTGAAAATTTTGAACCAGCAGCAGGATCACTTGTGTGAAAATCCCAGTGATATTTCAATATACCCTCACTTACGCTCTCTTGCAGCAGTACTAACGAAGATGAAGATTTAAACCCAGAGCAGAAAATAGAAAGAGAAAAGGAGAGGAGAATGGCAAATAATGCCAGAGAGCGCTTGCGTGTGAGAGATATTAACGAGGCGTTTAAAGAACTTGGCCGCATGTGTCAGCTGCATCTGAAGAGCGAGAAACCCCAGACGAAGCTGCTGATTCTTCACCAGGCTGTGGCCGTCATCCTCAGTCTCGAGCAGCAAGTGAGAGGTCAGTCGCTGCCCGGGGCAGTTGGTGGGGTGGCTGTTCCCCCAACAGGGTCGGGCTCCGAATCTGCACAGCTCGATGCACCAGTTGTGGGTTTTGTTTGCTGTTGTAACAATGCTGAAGTTCTTCATGAGAAGCAAAGTATTACTTAAAAAAAAAGAGGAGGGGATGGGAAGTGGGGATATTAGGTTTATACTCTGAGCTTGCCTTCCCCTCCCTCCCCCCATGCAATTAGCAGTTTCTTCACCTGAGTTTTTGAGGTAAATCGATAAATTGAAATATTGGCACATCTTACTTTCAATTGTAACGAGCACTTAGGTAGTCGCACAGAGGCTTTAACAAAAACAAGAAATCTATTTTAAGATGAACTCCACATAACATAAATACTGAAATGCAGTACATTTTACTGCGTTTACTTAGGGTTTTGCACTAAATGTATACTGGGGAAGAGTATACTTCTTTAATTGAATCAGGGTTGGTTTTGCATCTATTTCCTTTCCCTGATTCCTTTAAATTTTTCTAGGAAGGATACAGTAGGCCCTTTGGTAGGTGCAAAAGGAAGCACTTTGTGCAGTTCACTTTCTTAAGGAAAGAGATTTCTAGGAATCACATTTAGTTCTTCTGACTGTTCCATTCTCGTGTGTAGGTGAAGCTACAGCTGACTTTTAGTCTACTGTTAAACTTATGTCGAAGACATGTGAAAGTTGGAGGCACCTCAAGGAGGGGGTGGGGCAGCTGGGCCAGGGCTCGTAGGTCCCTTCCCACAGGAATTCCTCTCATCTGTCCCGTGTTGCTGGCAGATACAGCTGAGTGTCCCCGTGGTTTGCTGCTCTGGGCTGGTAAATTACTGTTCCTTGGCTGGGAAAGTCTTTCAGAGGTGGATGGTGTCAGTGGGCGTGTTGCTTAACACGCTGCACCTCTGAACTGCTGATGTCACTGGATGATGTCATTGTTTTATTTTTGTGTACCCCGGTTTTACTTCCACTTCCTAATCTGTTGCTTGCATTTGGCACAGGAGATGAGAGCAACTGGTAGTTTATTGAAAGTGACAGAGTGAATGACTTCAGGCAAGCTGATGTCCTGAGCAGTGAGGAGGGGATGCTGTGTTTTCAGGCAGAGTTTTATTGACCCAGTTTTCAATACAGACACGCACTGTCTCCAGCCCGAGTTGTTCCAGGGCGCACAGAGCAGCCAGTTACTGTGCACAGGAGACACCAGCTACTGCCGTGGGAAAGCCCCTCTCCGAGACTCTGACCTCAGGAATTGTTTTGGTCTGAAAATGTTTACCATAGTCTGGAAGCTAAGGTTGAATATTATGAAGTCATCAGAATTAATCAAGCATGGTTTTTAATGTTTAAAACCCGTCAAGTCCAGTCCCTGTTCTCACAGGTTCTGTAACCCACAGAGCCCTGTGTGGAGGTGAATAAAGTCACTTGTGCCTTGGTCAGAGGCTCCTGACCCTTACGTCCCTGGTAGAAATCCTTAGGTCAGTGTACTGCAGTTAAACGGGAGCAGTCCTGCAGGCAGCGCCAGCCGGGAGCTTTTCCTCCCTGGTGGCTGCAGCTCGCCCGGGAGGAAGCCTGTGGGGAGTGGGAGAGGCTGCTCCCCCTGCTCCCTTCCCTGCACCTGCTCCTGGAGCGAGTGACCAGAGCTGCGTGTGGCGCCCAGAGCAGCCGTCACCAGTGCTTTGTGTAATTGTGCAGACAGTTTCCTCTCTCTGCTGGTAATGAAGCTGCTCATTTTGTGATTGGAGGTATTCAAAAATGAAACATTTCAGATTTTAAGCTCTAACTGTAGACTAGCATTTTTATCTCCATTTCCTAAATAGCTGTAAATTTGCTTCCTTTCTAAGTTTCCACATAATTAAATCTTCTTTAAAACTTCAAGGCAAGCTACATTTAAACAAAGAAAACTCTGATTAAGAGAAGTTAGCGAGTTTTTTTCCAGTGGGCTCTTTGGGAATGCTCATCCTTAAGTACTGCAGTCGGAGGCTGTTAACAGTGACTTGGGTGAGAGCAGAATTAGCAAGTCCATCCGAGGGGTAGTGAAGGGCAGTGACTGGAGGGGCAACTGAGGTCTGCATGGGATGGGCTTGCGCGCTCTCTTTGGTTCTGGCCATTTGCCTCACGGCTGGAATTGTACCTGCAATCTTGATCTGCAAAATGGAACTCACTGACAGCTGGAAAAATGCCTAAAAATATGTTGATTAAATTCAGCATGTGCTGGTAGAATGTATTACATACCTTTGGTGTGTCTTTCTGGCCATTAATTTACATCTTTTATATTTTGATTCATGAAAAGGCATTTTGAAGAACAGAAACAGCTGACTTTTAGAAGCTCTTGGTATTTGAAAACTCAACCCAAACCTACATCTATTGAAGCTAATTGGGGAAGTGGAAACATACTGCTGGGAATGTCTTGATAGCCAGCCCACAATGGGCTGGTGGAAAGTACTGGCTTTAACGTGAGAGGAAATGCATTTTATTAAAAAAAAGAATCCTTCAGTTCTGTGTTACTGTCATCATCACTGTTCGATTGAAGTGAGCTGGGCACCAGGTGATTTCACAGGTAGGAGGTATGAAGAGAACTATCAACAGGACATTCCAGCTCGCCTGCTCTACCAGCTGATGCCCAAGGGGAGGAAGGTGGCAGTAATGTTACTAGAAGCAGCGTGAGGTCAGTCAGGTTGGTAGGACTTCAGCATGCCAACAGAACAGAGAAATCTTTTTATCACATTGTAAATTACAGACAGTTCTCATTTTGCACGTTAGCGACTTCTGGTGACAAGGGAGGTGCTTTTTAAAAGTTTATTGAAGGTGAAGTGAGGCAGCTGGTAAAGTTTGGGTGTTTGCTTTTTTCTAAAAATAGCAGTTTAGGAGATGCCTGGCAGGAGTTTGAGTAGCGCTTCTCTGCATTAGGCACCTGCATTGTAACAGTGGGACAGGAGCAGTGAGGAGGGAAGCTGCAGAGCTGTTACGCGGCGATGGTTCACGTGTTGGTGTCAGCCTGTGCGATGTCAAGAGTCATTTTTGTGTTGCAGAACGAAACCTAAACCCTAAAGCAGCCTGCCTTAAGAGAAGGGAAGAAGAAAAAGTTTCTGCCGTATCGGCAGAGCCACCAACACCGCACCCAGGAAGCCACCCTGGCCTGAGTGAAACTACCAACCCTATGGGTCATATGTGAACACCAGCCAGGTACGTCTCGGGGCAGAGGGGCTGGCTCCTGGAGCTTCTGAGGGGCTTAAATCGGAGAGGTCAAGATATGTTTACTCTTGGCTACTGGGCTGCCACTAGCACCAAACTTCTTGATCCTGCTCAGTATTTCTGAGCACAAGCGAAAGCGTGTGGGTTTGTTTAGTTCTATAATAAAACAGAACCTCAAGGAATTGTCATTAAAGTCTCTTCACTTCCCGTGTGTTGTTGCCAGTTGTTACATCTCTTGGCTCAGGTGGCCTTCTTGGCATGACATCAGAGGGATCGGTAACAGCTTGCTAGATAAGCCAAGCATAATAAGAGATGAGTTGCACATCTTTAAATGGCATAAATATCACAGTAGTTGATTTAAAAGTCCATGTATTGTTTCCTGGTGCTGATGCCACCAGTTAAGAGACCTCTCATCTCAGAGAGATTTGCCATCTGGCTTAAGGCCAGTCATTCTGATTCGTGTCGTTTGCCCACGAGAGATCCCCAACCACCCCAACTCACAGTCGGCACTAGTGAAGATGGTTGAGATTTCAAAAGTGAAGCTTTCAGCTTTGCAGGATAAGTCAGTGTTTCTGAAATCCCCGTGCAGCCCAACATGGGACAGTTCGTTTAAAACACGCTGATGGGGAGACCTTACGGGGATATTTGGTTTTTGGATTTATTACGTGTTGTTGGTTGGTTGGATTTTTAAATAATTGGGGAAAACTTGATTTTGAGAAGCAAAAATGATGAGTATTCTATGTCTTTTAAAACAGTAGAATTGTTGCCCCTTTCAAAAAGGGTAAGAGATTGAGCTCAACGCACTTATTTTAATCTGTAACTTGACCAGATTGGGAGATTTGTTGTTGTGGTGCCTGTAGGAGGGTTTGCTCCTCTCTCAGCTGAAGATACAGGCACACATCTTGCCAGAATGAATCCCACGGAAGTTTGTTACTCCCTGGTGTTCCTTAGAAAGCAGCAAAATGGCATTTACAGCAGGGCTGGCTGGAGTCAGTCCTTCCCCACCCTGTACAGGCAGCTGCTTTCTTCAGAAGCGAAATGGGGCTTTTTAGGAACACAAGGTGCTTTGAATTTCTTTCATAGCAGAGCAATAGGCTACTTCTAAATTGTCAGATAATTCTTGATTTACAGCAGAATTTACAGTCTGTTCTACCATGGTAACTCAGTGGGGCACTTTCAAAAGTTTCCTGTATCTGTGCTTTTTAACAGCAGTAACTTTGTGAGATGTTGGCATGAAGGGGCCGAGCAGGCCCCTCTGTCATGCTCAGCGCGGGGCTCTGGGAGGAAGGATCTCAAGGCTGCTCAGGGATTTTTCTGTTGCTGAAAACTGAACTGACTGAAAATGCCATAAGACAGGGTTTAAATGAGTTCTCTAGAGGTGATATTATGCTGCTTGTTGATTCTTTTGCTAATGCTCGTTTCTTCTGCCAAATCTCTAGAATTGCAGAATTATTGGTAGGATACACAGAAGGTGACCTTTCTTCACAAGGACACAGACAACTAACATTATATGAAGACACAAACCTGACAGGAGAAAACACTTGAAGCAAGAAACCCAAATGCAATCTTATGATCAAAGCTACTGGTCAACACCTGCATCAGGATTGAAGACGCCAGGTCTTCAGACAGAATTTCAGCCCAGAATTTCATACTCTGAACATATCATTCTGTTGCAAGCAGTGTGTCGCTTCTGCACAATCAGAGACTGTTGTGATCTCTCCACTCATTGTGGAAGTTGCCTTGTGCCTAAACTGAATTGACAAATGCATTGTAACTACAAATTTTATTTATTGTTATGGAACTGTAAAGGTCTACATATAAAGGGAAAAGTTAACATGTTAAAAGCTGATGAAATTTCAGCTGGATGCCAGCATTTACTAAAGCTGTTCACATTCAGAGAACAAAGCAGTGACAACCGTCGACCCGTAGCATTCCCAGCATACCTATTAGTGTCTTAAAAAAGGAAGGGAAAAGTCTTTTGTTGTCCTTTCCTCTCCTTTTGCCATATGACTAGTGTTTTCCATGCAATAGGAAACTATTCCTTGGTATAGCTTTTTTTTTTTTATGTTATTTTTGGTCTCTGGTAATCTGAACAGTTATGGTCATGGTTGCCCTTCCGTGCTGAGCTCCCTGCCGCGAGCCAGCCAGAGGCCTCCCGAGGGCTGCGGGCAGGAGCAGTGCTCTGACCATAACACTTCTTGGATTTAAAAAGTGATTTTTGTTTTCCCTCAGACTTTCCTCAAACTTTTTTTTTTTTTTTTTTTTCCTAATTATAAACAAAACCTTTTTAGGCTTCTAGGCTTCATAGTAAAGCTTGTAACGTGAAGTGTAAATTGGGTGGGGAGAATCTACTTTGTTAGAGTTGCTTTGTTTTCCGAGCAGTAAGTACTACATATAGTACATGTAAAGTGTTAGCTGTATGTAAGCACAAAATGCATTAAAATACAAAGGAGATTTTTTTCAGGCTGTAATTTTGGTGAATAGTAAAATCCTAAATTCACCGTGGCAGGTAGTGTGATGCTATAACCCCCATAAGGTGGGCTTACTTACGGAGTGGAATCTAAGAGCAATGGTCACCAGTTTTTCCTTACTGTACACTTTAATTATCTTGTCATTTTCGTATGGCTCCTCAGTGGAGAAAAATGGATAGTGTGAATCCAGTGCAGACACGTGCCCCCCCCAAGCCATATTAGCATTAAACCTTTAAATGTTTCTCCACCGGAACAGTGTCCATAATATTCCTTTGTCACAGCCGTGCTGAAATGGTTAAAACCCCTTCAAGCTCCCGTGGAAACTGTCTTCCACTGCAATGACCATGGGAGGAGATTTCCCCAGCCCAGGTTGTCAGAGCTGTTGTTTATCTGGTGCATCTCATCACTGGCGATTGGTTCACACGCAAAACAGGAACAAACCAGTAATTTTCATGAAGTCACTTAATTCGAAAGAACAAAAGATGGATTGTTAAAATAAACTAATGAATTTCTGCTCATGTTTTGGATGGTTCCTCACAAACCAGTTTGTGGAATTAGTGGACTCATTTCTGTTACTTTAATTTGCATATATCAAGTAACACCTGATTATATCTGTGGCCTTGTTCTTCATTTCAGTGTTTATCAGCTAAACAGATTTGTTGCTTATGACGTGTGAAAGTGATCACGTGCCACTGCCTGGCCTTTTTCCTTCTAAGCTTGTTGTCTTTTTGGCTATATTAGACTTTGCAGTATGCCCAGAAGCTTTCCTTCATAAAATAGAAAGAAAAAAACATTTGGCTTATTTTTCACTGTAGCTAGTCTTTTATACAATAATCTTGTAAGAAAATTTCTTGAATTCTAAATATTACTCTTTCTAGATTTTTGAAATCGAAAAAGTTTTCAGTAAAAAGTTTCTTACTTTATTTTACTATATTAGGTAGTAAAAATGTAGGGTTATTTACCATAACCTGTTCATTAATATCAGAAATTTACAATAGCATTGTAAGACCATAGTAGGGTTCTAGCATACCGTGTAGTACCTATGGAGTATTGTAAGAGCTAATTGTCCGAGATGAATTGCTTCTCATCTTGTTCTCCAGTTTCCATTGTTGGTTTATTGCAGATTTGTACCCTGTGTCAAATTTCAAGGTATTGCTGATAAACCTTTCCAACCAGCAGCAAGAAGTTCAAAAAATTTCTGTCAATGTAACAGAAAACACTATGTATATAACATTTATGTAGCAATAAATGTGCCATCTTTTTTTAACATGGTAAATCAGTGAGTTTTTTACATTTCTCTCTCCTCGTAGGTTACGCGTTGCTTGAAAAGTACCGGCAAGAGCAGCTTCTGCCTTTACCTGAACCAAAGCGAAGGTGGGCTGTGGAGGCAGGCAGCACGAGCCACAGGCACGGGGCGGGGCTGTGCTGCTCCCGGTGAGGCCGGGGCAGACATTGGGAAGGGCTGTGCTGTTCCCAATGAGGCCCATGCAGACATTGGGAAGGGCTGTGCTGCTCCCAGTGAGGCCGGTGCACATTCCCCGGAGTGGAGGGGCATCCCCTCGCCGGCCTGAGCGGGATTGTGCAGGCACAGGGACACCTGGGAGCAGGAGCCCCTCCCGCAGGGACATGCCACCTCCTGCTCCTGTACCTTACCTGACCCTAAGCCAGGCTTCCCACACCTCAGCCCCTTATGTGCACTGAAGTTGGGTGCTGAGTTGTTTCTGAATTGACTGATGCCTCTACAGAGGTTTTATGAAAAAGAAGAGGGGAGGGAAAAGGTCTGTAGTTTAAGCTTGAAATTAAAATTTTCCCATTTTCTACATCTTTTCTTTCTGCGAGTGCAAGCAAAAGAAACTGGAAGTGCCCGATGGCCGAGGTGCACACAGACTCGGGTGAAATCTGCATGCAGCTCCTAGCCCGCAGCTGTTTAAGCCATAAACCTCAAGTAACGAGCAAACTTTATAAAAGCTTGACTTTTTCCAACTGTTCTCTAAATAAATATCCCTGGGAGAAGCACATCAAAGGCAAGGGCAAACAGAGATGCTATATATATATCTATGGAGGTCGGATGTTTATCAGACTGTGGTGTGTGTCAGTGCAGCTGCCGTGTGCCCGACACTGTCCTCTGTCACCTTGGGAAGTCTCAGGGTTCTGGTGCGGTGCTGCACACCAGCGGGCAGGGACGGGAAGGTCTTTCCAACCTGCTGGTGCTTTCCCTGCAGGTGAATCTCTAAGGTGGCCTGGCCAAAGGCAGGAGGTGACACTTGGCCATGTCAGTGTCACTTGGTGTGGGGGCCGTGGTAGCTGTGGGACAGGTGCCCTGGTGCCTTCCCCAGTGCATGTCGTCCAGCAAGGATTTTAAATCCATTGCCACTCCCTCCCCCCTTCTCTGAGTGACATCTACTACAAGTTTGTCACTTTCAGAGTGAAAATGGCATTTTCCACTTCATCTTTCCTTTATGCGCTGCTGCTGGCCTTCGTGTGTGTGTAAGAGATGCACACAGGGATACTTTTGTTAAATACAATTCTGCCAGAATGAGCATTTGGAATATTGTAGGAAAGCTTTCCTGTAAACCTAAAGCATTGGGAAAGGCTTAAAATGGACTCCCTCTTTTTTTTTTCCCCTGATCCACCCCCACACACACACTCCTCCCCTGCAGTAGATGCTGATAAAAAGATGATTTTTTTTTATCCAAGAGTTAACATTTTCCCAATAATTAGTCAGCGTTACCATTTTCCCCATTAGCATCTAGAAATCATAGCAGAATAAAAATAAAATGCAACTGTCTGTAAAAGGCAACCTAGATGCTGGATGGTAAACTTTGATTTTTTGGTTTTTTTTTTTTGTTTTTTTGTTTCAGCATTGCCTTGTGCTTCCTAATATATCTCACCTGTGGATCCCAAAATGTCCTGTAAAAGGAAGAAATAGTTTGTCCCAGTTTTAAAGCCTTCTCTGTCTCTCCACAGACACGATGTGGCCAGAGCTGAAAGCGGTGAGGCTGTGTCGGGGAGGGGGCTGCAGCCCATCCCAGCCAAGCCCCCGGCTCTTGCCTCTCGGCACCTCCCTTGCCCTCTGCAGCCAGCAAAAAGCTTCCCAGAAAGTGGGGAAACGGTGCCAACAGGAGATGGCTACAAACCTCCTTCTCTTCCCTGTCAAAGAGCAGATGAGTCAGCTGCCACTTGCGGGGACTCTTTCAGACTGTTTAAACATCATTTGTTTTACTGAAGTTGATCCCGCTGACAGCCTGGATGCGGCTGCAAAAGACAGAGCGCTTATTCCCTGGGTAAGACAGGAATATTCTGTCCTGCTGCTGCCACCAGCCACGGCCTGTGCGCCAGGTGGGGCTGCAGCAAGTGTGGCTGTTCCAGTGCAGTCACCTGGGGTTGTTTGTGTTGGCCAGAAACTGCACAGCCCAGGCCTTAGCCCCTGGAACTGCAAATCGCCTGGGTTGTAAACAGAATCCCTTTCAATTCTCTCCTTGTCCTGACTTTTCCAAACGTTTTGATGCAATTAACAACATCTGTTAAATAAAAACTGATTAAAAAAAAAAAAGTCTCAAAAAAAATTATCTCAAATACCAAGTGAGATAAAAATCTCTCTCAAAATGTTGGTCATAACTCATCCTGGGGGCAGACCTGTTAGAAAGTCAGCAGCTGAGATAAATCTTGGAAATTCTGGTTATTATAGGTAAACTAGACAAACAACAGTACCAAGGCTTTCTCATTTTCAGGAGAGATCCAATGTGACAGAAAATAATTTACAATATAACTCAAAATTTGGTCTATGTCAGACATAGACCCCTACTAGCCCTGGACTTCAGAAAAACATGAGTAACCTATGGAGGTCCTGTAGCTGGAGCTGTCTCCATCAAAACTCTGAATAACAGAATAAGTGATATTTGTTTTGGAAAAACTCAACAATTCAGCTCTTTGAATAATTTCCTCCTGATTTTATATATTTTTTTTATTTAAGTAAATTGGTGTGATGTTAAACTCCTGTACAAAATGAACACAACTGTGTCTGGGTACCTTGGTAACTTGGATTTTGACCCTACTTTCTTATTTTTGTGCTGAGTCTTTTTCTGTCCCCCTGTTGCTCTATTTTAACGGCTAAGGAAGACTCTTGGAAATGCCAGTACAGACTGATTTACTAGTCTGCTAAATTACTTATTTATATACAAGTAAATTAAGTGGTTCCTTATGCTCATAGAAGTTCTGACACACCATGTTTCATTAAATGCACATCCTCCCTATGTAGGATATGAAAAAGAAATACTCGTGGTGGAATTGTAGACTTTGTCTTTTATATTCAAACACAACTAAAGAAACTTGATGAACAATCAAATGTGTAGCAATCATTAGAAAAATAAGTTTTCCAAACACGAAGCTATAACCTCACCTGCAGTGTAAGCTGCCTGAGGAGCAGGGTATCACTTGCCAGTTTACTCCTCAGCACCCAGACACAGGCAGAGACACATGGTATCAGATGCATTAACTCACCACAGCAGCAGCCCTAGTCTGTGTGCTGATGGACAGATGCCAAACAGCCAACTGTTTGCTGCACAACCAGCTTAGGTGCTCCGGACTATTCCCAAACGATTTTCTCTGACCGATGAAATGACTGCTTTCAAAATTAGATGAGTTCTTTGGGGCATTTGTGGGCTTGATATTTACTGTATGGGCCTTGTTCACTCAGACGAGAACCTTGATGTGCTACAACAAAAAGTCCCCATTTCAAAACACTGAAAACTCAGTCTACAGGAGAGAAATCGCTGCTATATAAACACTAAATGATGAGGTAGGGGAACGTTTTGGATCATGTTTTGAATTGTTGGTTCACACCTGCAAAAGCTGAAGAGGGTATCAATGTCATCCTTTAAAGGTGATGAAGAAAGGAGGTAAGTCTTGCAGATACATTTTAAGTTCTGTTGGACAGTACCGTGCAGAGGAGTGCTCACATCCTCACTGATCCTCTCTGTGCCACAAAGCCATAAATGCTAATGCATCTGATTATGAACATAACAGCTGAAGTACATTAATCCCTAACACTACCTGACTAATAAAGATAAATGCATGCAGTATCAGTTGTAAGCCGACGGGCTCTCCTTCCAGTTTACCCTTTTAAAATTGTAACATTTAATTAAATGTCCACTTAATTTGTTTACAGGACTAATTAAGAGCTGAAATTGTAATTAAACGTAAAGCTTTTTAAATGATCATTCCTTTTCTAGCATCAAGAATAGTAAATGTGAGCACCATAATATGCAAGTAAAAGAAGAGAGCAAGATTGCTAAAAATTGTAAAAAAAAAGGGACAGTCTACAGAATGTGAAGGTAAGTAACCCAATATAAATTACTGTCATTACCTTTAGCCTGCTGGTCATCATTATCCTGTTATACAGAAATGTAACAAATGTGTCAATAAGGCACTCATAATAAAGCTTTTTGGATATAAATACAGATTCTGCTTTTACAGGAGTATCAGGGGTATCGGGGAAAAGAGCATGAATGAGACCAAAACTGGTGTGTGCCTGTTAAACTTCCTTGTCTGTCATTCTGAGCTGGCTGTTTTGCATATCCAGGATAACTGATGAAAAACAACCACATGCTGGTTAATTCTGTGTTTCTGCAAGTGTTGACTTTTCAAATGGAAGGCAATGTAAACCCAGCTGTCTGTACGTGCTTCTACAGGTCTTCCTGGACTTCCTTCCTCCCTCATCCCTGCACTGCCCACCCCCAGTTTCTGCTGCATGAGATGCAGTCTCCAAGTTTTACTGGCTATAAACGAGCTTAAAATGTTTAATTTCCAGGTACGTGCCTCAGCTAAGGAACAGCTGGAGTGATGAGTGTGGTGCAGGTTTACTGCTCCAGCGTGAGGAGCAATGGTGAAATTCAACAATGCCAATTCTGGCATCCACAAGTAAGTGTGGGAGATACCTCTGCCTCCCTTACCTGTGCCACTTCTTGGCTGGCCCCTTGCCCATCCCTGAGGATTTGACCCTTCAGACTTTCAGTTCCAGGTCTAGGCCTTCTCTTCCCTTCCAGTCCGATGCGTGCTGGCTTCTCTTCCTTCCAGGCCCAGTGTTGGGTTTCCTTGTCTTTCTGAGCCTTCCTCCTTAGCAAGCGAGAGAGAGCTGGGGGGCAGCAGAAAAAGTCCGTTTTCTCCGTTCTGGCGTGCAGCATCGCAGTCACCTTGAAGGCTGGAAGGAGTAGTTACATGGGAAGTCTCATTCAACCCAGATCTAGCAAGCCTATATTGAACATATTGAGCTTGTTAAACCAGTAGCTGTTTTCAGCAATTTTTCAATGAAAAGGAACATTCCTGATACAAGGACCTACAAACACAAATCAGCTTGTTATCATTCTAATTCGTGAACAGTATATTTATGGGCAGTAGACTCCTCAGTAACAAAAAAGGAATACGCACAGACCAGCAGTTCTTAATCAAAGTATTAGAAAGTCTGGATTATTTTTGCTGAAAATCTCGGAAGATTTCAGTCCAAATTTTCAGTATGCAAAATTTGTTCTCGTGGTTAAAATATGCAAGATAATGGGTGCTAAAAACAGGAGATGAAATTGGAAAGTAGCAGGCAACCTTACCCGTGGGAAATGTAACCGTCTCTAACTGCACAGACAATGCTGCCCTGCCAAAACCCAAATGAAGCGGTGTGGGGTAGCTGGGTTGTTCCACCACTGACCTGCACAAGTGCATGACCTGCTCTGTGACAGCCTTCCTCTCCCTCTTTCCTGCTCATGCTCACACTCAGTGAGCTTCATACACCTTGTCATAAATCAGCTCCTAAACCCTTTGAGGTATCTGCTTCCTTCCTTTTCCCAAACACTGTTTTAAAGCAAAAGATTGACAATAATCTGTTCATTGAAAAAAGCCACCCTAATTTAGCCCACATTTGCTTTAAATTTATTTCATATTATTTTGTAATATTTTAAGCTCCATATGGAATGAGAAGGACATCTGAAGGAATTTTCATTTTAGATCTGAATTGCTGCCACGTAATTCTTCTCGTCTACACACTTGCTTGAGTAATTATTATCCTCCTCTAGCCTACTAAATTCCCTCTGCCCAAGGGCCCTTGATCCCATGAAGACACATGCAGAGTTTATGCATGGGACGGCCCTTCTCATTTCAGTGGGCATACTTCATACTGAGTTCATAGTATTTCTTCACAGGTCAGAAGTCTGATGCTTACAGATCTTTCTGGGTTTTCTACAATACCCAGAGTAGGAATGTGTGCAACAGAAAGGTCAAATTGTTAAGCCTCACTGCTGCTTTTTTTAATTTATTTTATTAGAGCAATGGAGACAAAAATACTAATATAAAGTCTTTCTTTACTTCTCTGTACGTGAAGCAAAAACAGTGTTTGAGAGCAGGAGGCTGGGTGTGGGAACATAAGTACGTTGCATCTGTGACTTTATAAAGTGATTTGGAGACATCTATTTTGCAACAATTGGGAAGAAACTGGGTGGGTGGTTTAGAAGAGGGGGAACTGTGAAGACCAAATGTTTAGCTGTATTCAACTGTAAACAGAGTGATAGTCAGTAAACAGTCTCTCTGAAGAGAGTAATTAATAGGCACATGTGAAGAGATGGAAAAGAAGATGTATCCTTCTTCAGCAGACATCAAAGGGCAGGCTGGACAGTGAGAAATTAAGCATACCCCAAGGAGGCCACACAGCTGAACGTACGTTCAGCTAGGAAATGTAATTCCATTTAATAAGTTAGGAAAAGGAGGAGCGAGGGGTAAGACAGGCAGTGGAAAAGGAGTCCTAAAGTAACAAAGGAAGGAGCAACTCACTCTGTGAGGAAGGGAGCAGGAGCAGAGAAGCAGGGAGGTCTAAGCAGGTCAGCTCTTTCTGCGGAGGGGTCAAGTTGCAGAGAAGTTTTGCAGGATTAGAAAGAGTGATAAGATAGCACAGTAGGTAGCCTCAAAATAAGATAAGGAAACAGAGGAGGAGCCACTGAAATGAATGGTTCTTCACTGTGATTCTCCTGCCTCTTGCTACATCTGAAAGCAGAACCCTGTGGCAGTTGGCCAGTTTGACAGGGAAGGCGATAAAAATAAATTACATCCTCTGTTTCCAATACAGACTGAGATGTTTCCAAAAGAATGGGGGAAGGGAACTTATTTGCAGGGAGGAAAGGTACTTAGAAGATCCAAAACTCATTGTCTGTTCTCTATAAAGTGGTGTCATGACTGAGTCCATAATGTACGTACTTGGCTCCAAATGGAATTTTGGAACATTCCACCTCTGAGACCAGCTGCTTTCACGAACGTTCGGCTGGAAGAGAAATCCAAGTTCAAAATGAAGGAAATGTTCTTTTTTGCCTCTCAAAGAGCACACATGAAGCTGAGAGCAACAAATCAGAAAACCTGAGGCCAAGCAGTTTGAGATTCCCAGTGTCCTGGGTGGTCTTTGCTGTTAAATTCTGAGTGTCATCTGTGAATAATGTTTTCCTTCAAAACCTGACTAAAACTGAGACAAGATAGATTTTCCCAACCAATCTGATTTACAGTTTAACATGAGCAGAATACATGTGTGTTAGCAGTGGGGTTTTGGCCTACTGTTGCAAATTGGGTTTTGTGCACCCAATTCAAACAGTCTAAGGAAACAGTCAGGTCTTATTTGAGTTTCTTGGCACAAGTGGAGATGCATTTTTGCTGTAAAAGCATCTTTAGCAAGGACAACTAATCTCTCTCAGACACAGCATTAAAGGAGCATTTTCGGAAGAAGCAAAATAAACCTATGAGAAGGTTGGCACCCGTACTATCCAAGATGAAATGTCCCCAGTCCTCCTGCATGTGCTGTCCTCTGGGCTCTGACATGTGCTCTGTGAATCTGTGGAAACTGAGGACTGCCTTCTCTAGTAACTTTGGGCTGGTGTATCAGGTGACACATGCAGGGAAAATGTGCCTTCTACCACACAGGGACTGTAACTGTGGGTCACACAAGGTAGGGAAGTACTTTGCATCCAAGCACTCTAACCAGTGCTTACAACCAAGCCATTGCCCTGTTAGTTATCCACTATCAGTCTCCTACTGAAAAAGTAGTCCAAGTTCTTTGTTTAACCACATATTGTGGAGTAAGCCATCAGTTCCCCATGAACTGGAAATCAAAAGTAGATCTGTTCTTATGGATCCAGGACAAATATATTATTCATCTTACCTGGCTGATTTGTCCCATACCACTAGTGATTTTCCCAGAGAAAGACACTGCATATGACTAATGGCATTTTTTGAGGGTTAGAAATTCCAAAGTTGTCTACTCAAGGGAAGAAATTTCATGTTTCAGCAACTTAGAAACATTGGCTCTAGTTACTGCAAAGAATGGAATTGCAATTAGTCTTCTACGATCTTTATAGGCATGCCTGAGAAACAGAGATGTCAATATTACAAGGCTGAGAGGTCACTAAGACAGTGTCCTTTGCTGACAGACAACAGACCATGCCTCAAAAATCCCACTTGCTGGGCTGGCGGAGATAACATTTAGTGTGAAGCAGAGCAGCTTCAGTTTTAGGGCAAGGGTGCTGCCTCTGTGGTTCTTTGGAATCCTCTTTGCCGGAAAACAACCCTGTATTATCCTCCAGAGATTAGCCAGGGCTGGTCTCCCATCTGTCCATGGGTCTGCACCTGTTTTTCATTTCACCAATAGTGGCCACATGGCCTAAGACTGGGGGGGAATGCAGAGAAGAAAATGAATGTGTCGTTCAGGCACTGGGGTTGGATTCAGAAGTTCTGAGTTTAAATCCTGACTGTGAAGCATAACCTTGGTGAGTCCTTTCATTTCTGCCTGTCCTAACGTCATCTGTAAATGAGAAGAAGGAGTCATTATTATTCTGGGGCTTTCTCCTTACCTTTTTTAACAAGGAATTGGAGAAAATTTGTTTTTTTCTCTTTGGCTGTATTTCATCCAGCACAGAAGTCTTTACAGAAGTGGATCTCTGTAAAACGTATCACTGATGATTAGGAACACCAAACATGTCTCCCATCCACTTCCTTTGCACTCTGAAAAACACAAGGGAGGTTCCTTAGGAAAGTTGTTCCATTTCTGCCTGTCTAGGGGCCAATACTGCTCGGACATAGCTCTGGTAGCACAGAACTGCTGTATGGGTATTTTGGGTGTTTATCTGCAACAGGTGTGTGTGAATCCACTGTAGTCACTCTTTGTTGATCTGATGCTGCATCCAGCTTCAGAGGCATATGAAGGCAGCGTATATATCAATTCCCCGCCTTTTCCATGTCTTGCGCCAGGCATGCCATAGATCTGGTCTTGTACATTTTGTAGTCCTTACACTTGTTTAGAAAACAGAGGCAAAGTTGTTGCTTGGCCTCTGCCTACTCATTTTATTCATTGCTTCATCAGCCACACTGAGTTTAGACTCTAGTACAATAGTTTGGCTGCAGCTTGTGTTGACAGCCCATAGATAGCTTGAGGCTAAATAAAGAGGGTAACTGCTGTCAGGTTCTCTACGTTCTCAGCTAGGCATGGCAGTGCCGTGCTAACTGGGGACATGCTGACCTTGCCAAATGCCATCAGCTTCTGCAAGGGCTCCCTTAAAGCGCTCAGTGTTGGAGACCGTTCCAAACTCATTCTTTGTGAATTTTCAACCCAGGCACTGCTTGTAAAGAATCCTCTTGCATTTTTCCTGTCCTAACTGGGGATTGAGTTGATTACAACTGTTCTCAGAGTTGTTCTCAGAGTTGTTTTTCACCTTGAGTCTCACTCAAGCTCTATTGAAAGCTGCTGGAGTTTGTCATTGACATCAATGAAATTAGGATTAGGCCTTTATCAGAAAGTTTGCTGTTTGCTGCAAGTTTGATTTCCATGTGATATATCTAGAAGCTTTCAATTATCATGCTGCCTTTGAAATGGGAAATTGACAAACTGTTATCTCGGGAAGCTTGTTGGGTTCAGATCGGTTCCATCAGATCACAAGTAAATTTGTATCAACCAGGGTTGCTACTGAGTTCTGTATATTTGATCCTCAAATTAAAATTTACCTGTCTGATTGGTTTGCACTTGAAACCATTACTCTCTGGTTTTGTCTGAAATTTGTAACAATGGAAAAGACAGGTGTTTTGCTCAATCCATGGACTGTGAGTTTTGTCCTGGCTTCAGAAAACCTCAGGAGGCCTGGGATAAAATGTTATGCTGAACACTACAAATTCCCAGGTGCTGTGACCAGAAGAGATAATTATGATCATTTATTTTGACCTTCTGCAAGCTACAAAGTACCTCTCATAGTCTTCACAGAGGTCCATACCTCTCAATTTAACCAGTACTTAGTCATTAGAATTCTAGGTTGATTTAATTACATCCAATTATGGAAAGTTCACTGCAATCTAAGGTTATTTTTCCTCAGTGTTTAAAATTTGCTCCCCATCTCTCATCGGAACTTGTTTAACTTTTGTTTTATGTCACTGGATGTTGCTCTGTTTTCATCTGTGTCTATTGTGAGACCCTGTAACTCTATAGTATCCCCATGTAGACCCTTACATATTGCAGTCAACCAACTTTTTACATTTTCTTCTTAACCATCTCCATAGTCAGGTATATATTTCAGAACTCCATTCATTTATAACTCTGGTATTTATATTTTGAGAATTTGGATGATACCCCTTTACCCAGCTTCTGATGACCTGATTCTCTGTGCCATTTTTAAATGTTGGTGTCACATTAAATATTTCTATTGAAACTCCTGTGATTCACACTCACTCGACAGTTCTGTAAGGCCCACTAATAAAATCAGTTCTTCCACCTTCAGCTGTATAATTCAATGGGAATACCAATTTTACCCAAGAAGGGCAAGACCAGACCTTAAACTGGCAGGCAATGCCAATATAATGCTAACAATAAAAATGTTAATCTTGAACTACTGATATTTTTCTTCTATTACATCTATCTTTCTTTTATGACCTATTTTTAAGTTCATTGCGTTAGATCTTTTTTTGATAGAATGGTATAAATTAATTTGCTAAAAGGCAAACTAATTCTGGACAAATGGTAATAAGTCATAGAGTAACTGAAGTGGGAAGAAACCTTTGGAGGTCATCTTGTGCAAATCCCCACTGAGAGCAAGGTGAAGTTTGGAGTTAGATCCAAGTGTACTGCTAAATACAGCTGACTTCAGGAAAAGGTTGAATGGTACCACGTTCACCTTTCATAAAGGACATGACTTCTGAATGTTGTGACACTTTATTGCAATAGGGATATTGCTATTATATTGTGCTGTGCACCTTTGCATTATGCATCCTTGACACATAATTTGGAGCCAAACTCTATTAGTCAATCTATAATCAACATAAACTCTCACAGAAATATAAAAATGCCTTTGAAGTCATCTGGCTCATCAATGGCCTAAGAACTAACCCTTTTGGTTAAGCACCTAATGTGCAACAAATCAACTTAAAAACTTTTCTTTATCTATATGCGTCTGTATTTTCATTCTATTTTTGTCAAAATGACTATGAAAAATAAAACCAGGCATTTGACAGAGATCTGTAAACTAGTATCTGTAAAGTGATTTTTTTTTAT
The DNA here is from genome assembly GCA_013400375.1 of Thinocorus orbignyianus. NCBI lineage: Eukaryota > Metazoa > Chordata > Aves > Ciconiiformes > Thinocoridae > Thinocorus > Thinocorus orbignyianus. The sequence goes on from VXBW01007210.1 coordinate 777,658, forward strand.
TTTTTCTTTTCTTACTTTTTGTATATAAAATGCCTTTGTAACATTTGCTTTTCTGGTCTTATTCTTTATTTACTATAGTTTTTTGACATCTGTCCCTGTCTTTTTTCATCAAATATTTATCTGCAGCAGCTGAAAGAGCCTCATTTGTTTTAATTAAAAATAAGACCACCAAGCTGGGATCACTTCCTTAGCTCTTCCATGGCTTGCACAGACAGACAGTAGATCTTGTGAGGTTTTCCTGAGGGTGGCCCATTGACAGGCTTCCCCCCTCCCTATATCCTTTTCTTTTGCACCATGTTTATTTTTGGATAGAGAAATGTAATCAGAGCCACATTCCAGACAAAGAAACTTTCTACAGTTAACACGCATGAGAAAGGAGGAAGATCATGTTGTGTTTCATTTGGAGTTTCATTGTAAGAAACTATTTTCTAATTTGTGGCTTCTGGACTGGGATTATCATTGCCACAGAAGCAGAGGAATTGTCAGAACAGTAAGGCCTCTCTCTAGTTAAGCATGCTGAGACTGACATAGGCAGCAAGCGCTTAAGGAAAAATTGTAGAAATTTAGCTGAGGAATATCCTATTGATTGAAAACATTTTCTGCATTTTTCCTCGCTAGCTAATATCTGTCTCATGTTTTTTTTTTTTGGTCAGTGTTGACTTAAGAAGAGGAAAAAACAAAGAACAAAGAAACAACCTAAAATAACTCCTTTGTGCAGAGATAGCATTCTAAGGTCACAGTACAAGTTGATGCCTGTTGCTGCTAAAACTGTTCTAGAGGCTGTGGGGGACGTGCTATTTTCATTTTTACATGTCCTAGACAAATACTTGTGGAGTGCACAGATAGACCACTCACGACTTCTAGTGATGGTGAGATGTCTTCTGGTCCTGGCATCCCAATTAAGTTGCACAGCATCACTGACCTTTCTCAGCATCTTGATTATCTTACTTCTCATTAATGAGAGAGATTTTTAAATTAGGCTTTTACATTTATTTAAAATGGAGGAGACTAATAAGCAAATCCTGTGTTTTTTTCATACCCCTTTTTTATCTCATTCTTACAGGAAAAGTGAAAACTAAAAGAAGCCATCCCTGTTGTTACATCTTCACTTGGCAAAAATTACCTTTGACAGTGATCCCACTTCAATCTGCATGGGCAGTAAGGCACAGAAGAGTCATGTAGAGCTTGGACACATACTTCTTACAGATAGCTGTTAGATACAAAACATTGATTAGCTTATCTAGGTGGAATCAGTTTCAGACTTTACAATCTGGGAGTTGGAGTTCTCTAAATTCTGAGAAAATTTAGCAGACTCAAAGTCTGACAGTATCTTGAACACCTCAGTTTATTTTGCAGGCAAAGTAGAAAGAAAGGTTGATATGATCTCATATATAAAAAATTACCTCATTACAGCATCTACATAAGAAAATGGGTTCAGGTGAGTAGAGAATATTTTCTTTTCAAAATACACATATGTAACAGGCATATGTATTGCCCATTTGAGAACTTTCATATAAAATCTCTTGACTTACCAAGAAGTCAAAGGAGATTTTATCTCAGCATCTTTTCCAATTAAGAGTATTATAGAATCATAGAATCATAGAATGGTTAGAGTTGGAAGGGACCTTAAAGATCATCAAGTTCCAACCCCCCTGCCATGGGCAAGGACACCTCTCCCTAGAGCAGGTTGCTCCAAGCCCCATCCAACCTGGCCTTAAACACTTCCAGGGATGGGGCATCAACAACTTCCCTGGACAACCTGTTCCAGTGCCTCACCACCCTCACAGGAAAGAACTTCTTCCTAATATCTAATCTAAATCTCCCCTCTTCCAATTTAAAACCATTACCCCTTGTCCTGTCACTAGATTTCCTGACCAAGAGTCCCTCCCCAGCTCTCCTGGAGCTCCCTTCAGATACTGGAAGGCTGCTATCAGGTCTCCCCGGAGCCTTCTCTTCAGGCTGAACAGTCCCAGCTCTCTCAGCCTGTCCTCATAGGAGAGGTGCTCCAGCCCTCTAATCATCTTGGTGGCCCTGCGCTGGACCTGTTCCAACAGTTCAATGTCCTTTCTATGTTGAGGACTCCAGAACCGGACACAGTACTCCAGGTGGGGTCTCACAAGTGCAGAGTAGAGGGGGAGAATCACCTCCCGTGACCTGCTGCTCACGCTTCTTTTGATGCAACCCAGGATACGGTTGGCTTTCTGGGCTGCCAGCGCGCACTGCCGGCTCATGTTGAGTTTCTCATTCATGAGCACTCCCAAGTCCTTCTCCTCAGGGCTGCTCTCCAGCCATTCTCTGCCCAACCTGTATTATCTCCCATTATGTCTCCAGGACACAATAATGTGGCCGCATAATGTCTTCATGTAGATTGGTTCTGTATTTGAGACATGTGGGTAAAACTGACACAATAATTCAAGGGCAAAGTTTTCACAAGTAGATGCATATCTTAAGAGCAAAAATTTAAATGAAAAGTTGGCCTACACTGACTCTTACTCTTCAAGTAATTTTTACAGACATTAATTCACTATATTATATTTACAAAATTGTACTACATTTTCTAAGATCTTGATATTGGCATAAAGGAAAAGAATCAATGATGTAACTTAGAATCAGAATTTAATCCTTTCCTTGCAACATACTGAGACAGGAGACAGCACCACTGCTTAATCAATTGAACAACAGAAGGGCATTCAAGAACCTACATTTTCTTTCCAGCTCTGCCACTGGATTGTGGGTGACCTTCATCAAATTCTGTTTCTACTCTGTAAAATGTAACTGTAATTTCTCTTTCTAAAAGCATATTAAATGAGAAAGTACTGTAAAGTATCCTAGATTTGATGCTGATTGTTTACAACGGTAAGTGAAATCAGAGTTAAACTAATTTAAGGGAGACTTTATTAACTAGAAAGATTATGAGCTTGTCAAAAAGATATTAATTAAAGTCTGGGGACTGCTTGCCAGTGTCATTCCAAATTAATTGCTAATGGGTTACTCTTAAAAGTGGAGCACAGCTGCAAGAACATCAGGCTCAAAGGAAACTTGATTTTGTTTATCATTCATTTTTACTTTGTTTAGCAGAGGATTTCTAAATACCAAAGAAACCTGAAACTGTTTCTGGCAAGGATATTTTTGATTACAAAAATCTTTCTATACTCTAAATTAGTCAGGATTCACATACTTACTGCAGCCTTCTACAATTTTCTCTCTTTCTGTAAATCTCCAAATAAAGAAAAACCTTTAGAACTGCATCTGTTAAGCTTTTTAGAGCCAGTAGCACACAAAAAAGTTTGACATAAAAGTTAGCAGTGTTTCTTCTGACCCCCAATCATGTGTGGCTGGCATCATGCTCTTTGGGGATAATATTACCTGTGAGAGCAACAGAGAACAGGCCAGATATTTGTCCTGATTTTAAGGCCTCCAGTTTATAGCTATGCTTGAGGGCACAGGGTGGGCATGGGTGTGGGAAGTAATTGATACCTATTTTTGGCCCTGTTTCCAGGCTGTGTGTTCTAGCTTTTTGTATGTGTTTGGCTCCAACATCTCATGGAAGTGCGTGCTTCAGAAGGCTGTGTAGTTAAACAAAGACTTTACTCTGCTCAAACTTAAATTGGTAGATGGGGAATATTCTTGAAAGACATTATAGTTACACTGGTTCAAAATGTGGGAAAAGAGAACCTGGAGACTGCAGTCCCTGCTAGCAGGCTGAGAGGACATGCTGGCCAAAGGCCTGCCCTACATCACAGCTCCCTTTCTTGTCTGTGATAGAGACTCCCCTGCTTCTGAATTTTAGACAAGACTTAGTCAGGCTGCCTTCTCAATTTAGGCATGGAAGGGGCTTTTGCAGGTACTTTCTTTTCAGTTCAATGCTAGTGAGCAGGCACCCACAACAAGGGGAAAAAACGTATCCCACTGAACATCTGTTAAGCTATTTCCTTGTTTTATGCTATCTGTTAGGATAACAATTTTGTATCAGTCACTGGGTTAAACAGAAACACAGATGGCTATTTTAAAGGAAGATGGAGAGTTCTGTGCTACCTCAGACAGAAATTTTTGAAATAGTGAAAATTTAGTGAAAACATTTATTTTTGATAGAGCTGTGTCACTGGAGAAAGAAGTGATAACCTGTTATCTTTTTGATTCCTACACTTTCAGTTTGAAGATATGAGAGCTATCACTGCATCTAATTCTGCTAATTCAGGTATGTTAAATCCTGACAAGACTATCAGATCCAAAAGGCACAGTTCTGGCCTTCTGGAAGTCAGTGACAAAAATACCAGTTGATTTTAAAAGATGCCAAAACTGTGCCAAAGTGGAGCATGGGGTTTGTGTGTGTTTGGGGTTTTTGGTTTGGTTTGGTTTATTTTCACTCCAGAAAATAAGAATATGATTCACACCTTCCCATATTGATCCTTCTGTTCAGACAGTCATGATCTTGATAATACTGGGACACTTCAAGGTTTTGGCTTTAATTTTGGATGCTGTCATTTTAGCAGTGCCAATACTAAGTGATATGGGAATACGGTGCTTTGAAGTATTGACGAGTATTCTGTTAACGGCTTGGGAATATGGCTAGCACAGCTGTCTCCATATTGCTTGTGAATAGAATTCCTCTCCTGTTTGCTTCACAAAACTTGGTGACAGAGTATTAGTAATAATTTTTGAAAAAGACTAATATACTAATTAAAAGTCATCTTCCTAATACTTACGAAACCATCTTAGGAAAGAGCAACATAGTACTACTACATTAACTATCCCATTTCAAACATTGGAGTCTAAACCTAAAGCTTCAGAAACCTCAGCAGAATTTACCAGACATTTCTGCTAAATATTGACATGACCAACTTCATAGCATTTATCTTTAGAGGGATTTGAACCAGGACCCAGAGTTTCCCTCCCTATTTGGTAATCTATTTATCATTGTGCCATTACTTCTCTCCTCATCCACATGCACATATACAGCATATAGACAGTCTGTCTTGCGGTTTCCATAGCTATATGAGCGGTATGCAACATGTTGGACCAAGCAGGAAGAGCACTAGCAGCTGGAGAAATCTTTATCATAGAAACTTTCAGGAGTGAAGTACTAAGTCTCCCCTGGAAGTGAGATAAGCTCAAATGACAGAACAACTTTCTGTGTGCCATGTGTGAAGACTCTGCACTTGCTGGTGAATCTGCTATTGCGCTGAGAGAAAAAGAGGAGAGTCTGTAGTCCACCCTGTTTTTTGGGACTCTGAGATACCGGTTAACCAAAGCAGAATGCTTGGGCAACAGAGTACATCTTGTAAATGTATGAATGCCATAAAAATTGTATCTCTGCTTACTGATTATAATGTAATTAAGTAATAAACATACACTGCAAGGTGAATGCCATGCAATGTCTGGTTGGAATCAGGATTCTTTTAGTAACATATGGGCATGGAAGCTCATATGTTACTGAGCACAGCCCATGCTCAGAGTGGCTATAGCACCCATGGCTATGTGAATGTTGGCAATTGATTCCCATGGAGAAAAGTTAGTAAATTCCTGAAAAGGAAAAAATGTTTTAGAAAAGAAGGGAGGTTAGAGAAAACATAGTTAGTATCTTATTGTCCTAGAATTGAAGTATTTTTGAACAATTACTACAGCAATTTATAAAAACTGTGACTTTTATAGATACATTGTAACTCTGATTCATGAGGAGCCTACTTTACTAGATACTCCAAATTAAGATTTCCAGGCATCCCATCTAATCTTCTAATCCAATAATCCTAAAATCCAGCAATTAAAGAATGTTTTGACAAAGCAACCTGAGGCTCATTCCTCTAATTATGCTGCACAGTTTAAGCTCATTGACTTCAAATGCATAGGTTTACCCATGTAAAATATGCATGCAGTGCATCTGAATTTATAGATTAATAGACACTTCTATGGTATGCAACCTATTAACAGCTTCATCCAAACTGAAACTAAAACAAGACATCATATTGCCAAAGAAGAAAACTCTCAGGGAAGTGTTCACTTAAGTAATTCTGTTTCCTTGCTGAGAATGAATGCAGTTATACCCCTAAGTCACATTTGAGACCTACAATATTTAAAAAAAATAAAATAATCTAATAAGCACCTTCTAGAAATTCCTGTCAGTCTGTCATGTGGGCTGGATTTCTCTTTACGCTCTACCATTTTGCTGGTGTCTCCCAGCAGAAGGTACAGAGTTTGATGATTCAGAATGAGAGACATTACATGTTGTTCACGTACTGAAGCCATGGAGAGACTGGAAACTTCAATGATGCAGGAAATTTATATTATGTGTTGGCTAATTTAGGATAATAACAAAAACAGTTCTAGATATTCTTCCTGTGGTAGAATTATACTTTATCAAGGATAATTAACACTCTTTCCTGCTCCATTCCTAGACATTAAATCATTCCTTCCTTTGTTGAGCTGGTTTTCTGAGATGCATGAAAATTAGCAGACATCTGACTAATATGCAGAAAAATTCTCCATCATGAAGGACCTGGCACACTTCTCTTGAGACAGTAGTTCAGCAACTTACCATTTGCAATCTTGCCACTGTATGCAAGACATCTGCATTGCTGGACACAATCTATGAGGCACAACTTCTGATGCCGGACTCACTTTCCAGAAAGAAGTCCCAATGACTAAGATATACACAGTTTTTCCTTTGTGCTCCACTTCATGTTCTGATCATCAGCCTGTTTGGCTTGTCTAACTGTAATGATTCTGTGGAAGGATCCTTGGGGCTGCAGAAGGGAACAAACTGAAGAATAAATTAGGAACTTGACCATAAAACTCTGAAATGGCTCATAGCTGGTACTAGTGGGTGGCATTTCAAGCACCGCACAAAGCACAAGCAGAATGAGGAAAAAGCGTGGTGAGAGGCAGCTTACCAGGCCTCAAATGATACCCACCATACTGTCTGTCCCTCAGCTGAAGCTGCAGCTTGATGAGGATGGAGAATGTGAATGACTGGCTTTGGAGTATGGCTAAAAGTTACCCAGCAGGCCTGGGGGAAGCAGCTTAACTTCTGGAGAGGAATGCAAAAAGATTTCCCCAGTTTGGTAATGTGAGAGAAATTTGGAGTGTATAATATTTGCCCCAGAAGCTGGAAAAGAAGCTAAACAACACACTGAACCTATTGTAGCAGAAACCCCATCATTTAGGGGTAGAATCATTTAGGCTGGAAAAGACACTTAGGATCATTGGGTCCAGCTGAGCCGCCTTTTCAGAATTCTAAATTGGACTCAGGTTAAATATGAAGCCTGCACTATCACAGTCTGATGCAGTATGTGTCTCCAGTAAAGTACCAGTTTGTTAGGGAAACAAATTACAATATTTTTTTTCTGAGTTCTGTTGACCTTCAACCTGGTAAGAGGATAAAATGTTCAAAAGCACAGAAATAGACAAGAGTGTTTTTAACAAGCGGTACCTTTGTAATAGCAAGACTATGTCTGTGTGACAGGAGGGCTTGGCTTGTTTGTTGTTTGTTTTGGGGATTTAAGAGGGTAATGAACAAAGCAATTACAACAGACAAAGATATGCAGCTTTTTCCTTGTCCCAACAATCTAGGGGAATTGAATCCACTGGCTGTCTGGAGTTCATTCCTGTAATCCCTTCATTAACCCTTTCATTCCATAAGCCCTCAGTTTTCCACTAGATGCGAACTGCAGTTTGCTTGTCTTCATGTCCACATTTGTCTTTCATTTTTATGTTGGGCTGGAATCCTTCTCTGTAGTGTTTGGTTCCTTTTACGTGCAATAGTTTATTATCAGACCATGTCTAGCTTTTCCAGTGTTGATAGCATTATTATTAAAAATACAGAGCATAGTGATATTACGCAAGTGACTACGCTGAATCTTTACGGTTTTCCTAATGATCTCCCATAACTTCACTGACTTGTAATTTTTGTGTTGATATTTTATACACACTTTTCATAATCCTTTAACCAGAAGCTAAGGAGTTAATTGTTTATCATATATGAATTGTACAAGCTGAGATGAAAGCCGTGGCTCAGCAAGGTCTAAGTTAAACATGCTTATTAGCATCAAACACACCTCATTCTAAAAAGGTGTTGCTATGCACCTGCTATTTTAATTCATATTAGGTTATTAAAATCAAAACAAAGTGTCAGACTAGAAACAAAGAAGTGCTATGATCTGCTAGAAGATATCAAAAGCAGACAGATTATGAAGTCTGATATAGCTACCGGGGTAACGACTAAATTTAGGCTACTCTTTCTGTGCAAAAATTTTAGGTAATATCCTCAGCAAAGATAACTGGCACTGAAGCCAACAACGCTGTTTATATCAGCAAGATCTGGATTGCTTTCATTTTGCATAAAACATGAATTACTAGCTTTTATGCAGTTGCCCTGCCCACTGTGATTCCCCGAAGAAGAGGTGTGGAGGAAATAATTTTTTGCAAAGAGAAGTTGAAAAGCATTTCCCTCTTGCAAGGCACCCACCCCTAGCACAGGTGCTCTTAACGTCTCACATATTCACTCTTTTCACTTGGAACAAATCCTGTTGTTTCTCTCCTGCTTCTAGTCCCAGCCAGCCAGAACTAGGGAAGCAAATGACTGTGCTGCAGTAGCTACTGAAACAATTCGCTGGGGTCGAGTCCCGTTATGTGAAGCACTGAAATGGATCCTTTCTGCCTGAATTTCCCCAATGAGAACTTGCTAGAAGTCAGTATGTTTTGAAACTTCTTTCTGCCAACAGGAGAATCATGTATTTTGTTAATTATAGAGTCAAGGATACAGTTAGCCAACTTGCTACTTTACACATTGATCAGGAATTATTCCAAAAAGTACAGAGTGCCTGTTAGAATTGTATCTTGCAACACCGCTGACATCCTACTCTGTGTCCCAGAACATGAGAAAGCATTATGTATTACTTCAGCTAGGAAAGATGAAAAAGAAAACATTGCTTATCGATAGACACGGACCAATCTGTTTCTCAGAAATCAGGTGACCTGAAACTGCTATAACAACTCTAAGCTCTGGGAAAAAAGCCCGCATTAATTTTCATAATTTGAACAGCACACAAACAGAGAATTTCAAAGGTTTAAGGTGAGCAAAGAAAACATTTCAGAAGTACAGAAATAACAACCAAGCCTTGGGATCCAACAGATGCTTAATTGCAATGAAAAAAATAATGAAATGTAAATGTCAAAGTATATACACAAGAATACTCTAGGAGTATCTGTAACTACTTAGTGAAAGAACTAAATAGATCAAGTCTTCTTTCCAAGTCTAGAAATCTTTTAGTACACAGATGGTCTAGAATTCAGTGGAAACAAAAGTATCACATCATAAGGCAGTTGTTTAACATACTCTATGTTTATATAAACTATGGGTAGACATAGCATTACTGTAATATTGTGGTTAAGAAATCAGGCACTCAGGGGTCAGAAAATGCAGCACAGGTCAAACCACAACCATAATTCTCCCCTCTTCTTGCTTATGCATGAAAATATGAGATTGGATGTTCCACTAACTTATATTAGCAGGCCTGAGTGAGGATTTAATCGCCCTGACCAGCCTCACCTGGAGCCTCTACCCACACTCTCACCCATGGATCTAGGGGCTTTATTTAAGTTCAGCCCCAGGCCTCCAGTCCTTGTCTGAGCTGTGGTTTAGGTGTGCCTCTGCTTGTATGGGTTTAACTGATCAGATCAGGAGATGGGCCAATTTCATCTCAGCTCTGCCTGTTGCTATGGTTCTGCCTGATGATTCCTGAGCTGACCCAGCCCTGCAGACTGAGTGCCTACCTGCCTTGCCACTGCAAACTTGCCTGGTACATGGACTTTTGCTTAATCTCTTCTGCTTCTCTTGAGCCTTTCTTGCTTTGGTATTGTGGGACAAGGTCCTGGCTAGTGAGGTCTTTGGGGTGCTAGCTGTAGTACCATGTTTGCTGCCTTTGGCAGGAGCCAGCCCCAGTAGTGCTCTGACCATTTATGCTTTGTTACTGTTTATGTCTTGAAAGAGTAAGAGTGTGACCCTTCTATAAAGTCCTACCATCCCTGGTGAGACTTGAAGGCTAAGCCTGCATTCAGACTTTGCAGTTATAGATTATCAGCTAAAAGATAAAAATTGATTCTTAAAAATTTACAACTACTGCAACAGTATGATATTGTACCTTAAAACATATGTCTTTAGGTAAAAAGTAACTTTCTCAAAACATTGAAAAATATTTGAGTGATATCTTACATGAGACTTCACAAAACCATTTTTATTGGCCTCCTAACATTTGACTATCTTTTTTTTAAAAAAAATTTGTTATAAAAATTTTATAGGCTTCAATTACAAAAACTGAGATTTTGTTTAGCAAAAAGAAAATTAATTATTTGGAAGTTATATATAACTTGTTTCAGAAACATAAGAGTGTGCCACCTCTGCTATTAGTTTTTCTAAGACCAACAGTTCCACAGAAAATAGAAAAGCCTGGAGCATTTTCAAATTGAAAAAGCATTGCATGTTTCTAGTCTTAAGCATTTTTAATGACAGGAGGTGAAAAACTAGGGCACCTTAGTATTTAGTGACTCCTGTTGACTTTGGGGTGACCAACACCTTGCCCAATAGCTTAAGAGAGATCATTCTGCCAAACAAAATGCTCCAGAGACGACAACAACAACAAAAAAAAACAGTCAGGAGATGTCTCCTGGCAAGAATTACAATGCATAAGAGAAACCTAACTGACAAAAGAGATAGTGCTCAAAGGCATTCTCATGGACAAAATATGTGCTTGCTTTGCATAGCCAAGGAAACTTCAATTATTTATGAGTGGGAGAGTGTGGAAATCTTAACCTGTTGTATGTTAGTGAGGCATGGCTAGAAAGCAACAATCAGTGGCTTTGGTGTTTGCAGCATGAAAGCCAGTACCTAAGCAGTCTCTAGTCTGCTAAAGTTCATTTGCCAGTTTTAAGACGAAATTGCAAAGACTTTTCAGAATTGAAAAAAATTTGAAGTCAGAAGATTGAGGCGGAAGAAAAAAGGCATCAGAGGGAAAAAAATGGTCTTTTTGAAGTTTTATATGTAAGGAAAGACCTGGATTTGTGCCTTTAAAGCAAACCTTCCTGACAGTAGAAATCCAAAAAAACTCACTGTGGCCAAAAGCCACATTGCATATACTTATCTTTGAGAGGAAGGGGGATGGAGATCAGTTCACAAGCAGGAAATGGCTTCCAGGTGTCTCCCTACTCCAGTGCACAACTCGATCACTACAATCCAGTGATGCCAGGCTTAGTAGTCCCAGCTGTCTTGTTTCTTTCCAGGGATTTGGACTAATCATGCATTATCACAGCCCTTCTGGTGACAAAGCATAATGCTGGCTCTGCAGGTGTGCTTGAACTGCTTACGGGCTGTGGGTGATTAAAAAAGTTACAGGTAGGCTTTCTCAATTAAGTATGAGCACGTGGAAATAAGCAAGGTATGTATACATATGCCTGTGTCTGTGTATGCACTCATGTCCATGTGCATAGAAGTTCAAATCATATGTTTTAGGAGCTGGACCACAAAATCAACTGCTCTGTTTCTTGCAGAGGGTGCATGTGGCACCCTCTTTCCATCCCAACACTGTACAGACGGTGAAGGGGCAGAAAAAGATCTTTTCTGTTTTTTCTACCTCAATGTTGTATATCTTTTTTTCCCCTCACTCCTTCTGGCTGCAGAAACACTTCCTTGTTGGGTAATATGGTTTCATTGTGCAAATACTGTAGGAAGAGTTTTCTGAAGCCTTGTTACAGCTAGTTAGTTAAGAATATAACAAAAAAGATAATTAGCTTACATATCTGACACAGAAAGGAAAGTTAGTTTTAAGGAGTACCGTTTAAACATTGTCTTCTGGCTTTTTCTTAATGCAAAGGTTTGAGCTCACAGCAGAGAGAAAAGTGCTGCTATCCATTCTACATTCATCGGTAGACCATATCATGATGCAGTAGAAGGGTATCCTTCCATCTGGCAATGAAGTTGCATTCCATGTCGGCTAACTTAAATTGATTCTGGTTAGTCAGAATCAATTTAATATTCAGCATGGAATGTGACATCTTGGGGGGTGGGGTAAATAATAAAGAAAACCAAAATTAATTTTATTTTAATTGTCTATATGGTGCCACAAAATAGTGAGCATCTACTTGGCTGCAGAAGTAATGGCTATTTCCATTCTCAGTGCTGATGAAAGCTTCTTCGTTGCTGCCCCAAGAGACGTTGTTTTCACTGTGTTCTCTGGAGGACAATTTTGAACAAAACTCTTAAGGTCTCATTCAAGTATAAAATCTGTAGTGACTATTTTCTTTTTAAATCTGAATGAAATTACAGCAGTTCCTTAGCCTGGAAAAGGCTGTTCAGAACAGTAGTTTTCTCAAGATAAAGTAGCAGCTTCCCTGTGCAAAAGGATGACCAGATTACTGAGTAGTTTAAATCTTACACGTAAACATTAAAAATAAAAAAGAAAGTCTGTCTTAGCAAAAGGCACTCTGAACTGCAGGAAGAAGCACCATGTTTTCATGTCAATGCAGAAGGTGTGACTGATTGCACGACACCAACCAGCACCACCCATACCTGGACTATGTCTGTAAATTGTGGAATGGCGAATGTTACAAGCCTGCATTGTGAAACTTAAAAACAATTGCTTAATGTGACATATTACATCACATAATATTAGACACATAAGGAGTTAAGGAACCACCTTCTATTCTGTGATTATGTTTTTTGACAGTAACAAACACTCTGATGATACAATGCTCCTCCATGACGGTGTGCCAAGTACACCAGCACTCTCTTTCAGTTGATGATTTTGCAAAGCCTGTTCCACAATGGAATAGGGTCATGCCTTTGTTTTAATTGTTCCAATAAAACTTTTAATGTTGTGACTTTTAATATTTATTTCTCAGTGTGTCGGAAAGTCTAAAAAGCTGTAGTCCATCAATTCTATTGTCAAAACAGGAAAATTATATGACCCCGTGTATCCAAAGTTTTAATGAATTTTTACCTAAGTGCTTAGCTTCTTCCCAGATCTGACTGTTTCAAAATTAAGCATACTACTGCTGCGCCATATGTTCAGACGTGCCAAGGGAGGAGGGAGTTGTTTTTCAATTGGTTTCAATTGGCTCACTGTCTTTTAATGAGGCAGGGGACTTGAGACCTCAGTGCATTGTGACTGATAAATGATAGGATGCACCCACACATACTCACAAAAACCTGCAAACACAAATGAGTTGGGGGTAATCTTTAGCCTTTACTAGGGAAAGGAAATCTTGTGGGCAAACACTTAAGCAGAAAGCTAATGCTTAATAGTATGTGATTTTTAAACTGCTGGTGCACAAGCCCATCAACATTTATTTCCAGGTTCCCTGATCCTCTTTATTAGTTTCCTGTCTTGTTTTCATCTTAACCAAGTTACAAAAAGGTTTGACTTTCTTTTGCTAACAATTTTTTTCCCCCCAAATCTGTTTGCATTTCTCAAGGATCTGAACAGGTTAAAAATGTTTGTGCTGCTGAAGGTAACGTATGCTCTTAAACAAAAAGTTATGTAACTCATACAGAATAATATCACATGCTAGACTATTATGTTGGGATCCGATCAGATAAGTAAGCTTTGCCTTCATTAAAGGCTTTAATCTTGATTATACTCGGGGCAGCCTCTAAATGACAACTCTGGACTTTTCCTCTAAAGGGTCTTTCATGCTCTGATGAGGAATTTTTCAAACAACTAATACTATTTTTTGAGAAATCAAAAGCAAAATTTTTTTGCCTCTGTTTTTAAAAGAAACAGGGTGATGACAGAAAAACTTCCCCTTGGCTCTCAGCTGGGAGTTATAAATACCCAAAAGCTAAATCCTTGTCTGGGTTGGTTTTTTTATGTTATTTTATTTCTCCAAGATCTCTTTTCTGGAGTGGTGTTTGAGCCTTAGATCTCTTGCTTGCATTGCTAAAGAACTGATGAAAGTCTGAGATCTCAATCAAAGGCTTAACAAAACAATAATCCTCTATTGCCCTAATTCTTCTCAGAAACATCTCTCTCTGACAAGAACAGTCCTTAAGCTTTTACATCTTTTTCTGCTTAAAATTACTTTCCTAATTAGAAGGAATTGTTTCCTTCCCAAGTCTTTGTGCCTGAAGAACACTGTATTTATGAGAAAGCATCTCTCAGGCTCTTTAGCTCCCTGCCCTCAAATACTATGACAGTGATAACCCTCTACATCCTTCCAAAATTCCAACTTCCTTTTTAAACAAACAGAAGACTTCAGTAACATACTTCACAATCACCTCAGTTCCATTTGAAGCAAAATTCAGAAATAGCAGGATTAATCATGAATCACACAGATTTCATGCTTAATGTAATCACTAACTCTCAAGCATAGTATTACAACTTAAAATTCTCTTTCCCAGATATATTTACTTTATATATATATATGTATGGAACTTTATATAATTTCATGCTAATTCTGACCAATTTTTTTAGACACCATATTTAACAGGAATTGGAATCAGAATGTGTGAATGTAGTACAGGTAGAATTAGTTGAGTATTAGACATCGAGTTGGGTGTGTAAATCAGATTTCCATACCAAAAGATTTGTTTACAGTTTTTTCAACTCAGCAGCTGCTCATCCTTACAGGTGATAGAGACCATATTTCAAGAAGGTACTTATGCAGGAATAGTACCAGCAGCTTCAAGTAACTGACTAAGTTTGACACGACCTCAGATGCCATCCTAACTAAGCTTCAGTCATAATGAATTTACCTGCTAGCAAATTTTAGTGTGCTAACTGCTGATGTGGATTACACTCCTGGGAGAAGTTCCTGACAAGCTGCAACAGGAATTGGGAAGGTCACAAAATCTATTAAAGCAAATGAATTTGAGTCCAGCTGAATACAAAATAATTCATAAGGAACGAGATGACTCTCAACTAGTGTGGCTTGGAAGAGCGTTGGAATTAAATTTGTTAGTGCTTTTTCAAGCAAGTATGCAATGTAAAGATGTGATGATGGCCATGGCTTGTGTAACTAAGCGGTGGTTATACCACCTAGCCAGTAGGCATGACTGCACCTGATTTGATAGTCTTTCTTCAGAAGTGAAGAGAAATAGCTGTTCAAACAGCTGAATGTCTCCTTCTATGCCTGTGAATACCGTTGTTTACATCTGAGATGAGTGGTTGAAGCTGGAGTAATGATCTCTCTTGCACTTACCAGTAACTCGTCTTAGAGAGGCCACCGTTGGTTCGTGACAAGGTCTTAAATTCATCTCCCTTGGATATGGAAGTCTGGGAACAGACCAGTTTCCCTCGTTCAAATTCACATCTCAGTAAGGATGCTGCAATCACAGAAAAAGTCCAGAAGTTGAGAGTGATTAAAAACAATGTGGAGAGACTTTCATATGACAAAGTTAAGAAAACTTGTGCTACTGAGCTAAGATGGTAAGTGACTAAGATAAGATCATGAGCTTATATAAAGCAATGACTATCACTACAAATATTTTTACTGCTGTCTTATTGAGTAAGAAGACAGCATAGAATAAAAAAGATCAGATAATAATAAGAGCTTACAAAATATCTTTCCCATATCTAAGTAACTAAATGCAACTGGATAGTAATTAATCTAATGAGATTAAAAGTATGACTAAATAGTTAAATAAATTACAATATCTTATTATTATATTCACTACGCCTAATAACTTTTTCTGCCAGAAAAGTACTTGACGATTAGTTGGGAATAGCAAGAAAGTGATTTGGGTATACATCATATTTTTAATTTAAAGACAAACAAATGTTCTGGGAAATAATATTTTTATTCTGAAGGTACTCTCTTACTTTTAACAGTGAATTACTCTTAAGATTGCCCCTGAAAATTCTTGAATGCATGGATTTGCACCCTAGAATTTAAGGGAGGTTTTTTTGGTGTTGGTTTTTTTTTTTTTTTTTTTTTATGGCAGATTCTACTTACACCCTTCTTCTGACATCAGAAGATGAACGTACAACACATTGTTTGCATTGTTATTGGTCACAGTTCTACAAGGGAGTTATTATTTCTGACTAAAGTTTGATATGTATTATTTATGATGAACACAGGTGTCTATGCTCTAACAAGATGTTCTAAATGAACAGTGACCCTGGTAGCTTGCATTGTTTCACAGGTACGCAGTTGGTATATAAGAGAAAGCAGAAAGAAGGGTTTGCCTTCCTCATAGTCTGAGGCTGCTAAGGGCCAGAAGTTAGCAGACTGAGAAAAGAAACTTACACATCTGGACAGGCAATAGGATCGGTACACAGAAGTGCTGAACTGACTCAAAAACTAACAAAAATCTGCAAAACAGATCGGATCTTTTGAATAGCCAATGCAGACCAGCAGAAATGACAGAGCAGAGAGGCCATGCCGAAAGCTCCAAGTATAAACTGACTGCATCATCAGCAGTCATGGCAATGGGAAAACTCTCTGGATTGACAACAAATAAGCCAACCGGGCAACATAAACTCAGCTGCTTCACAGGTCTACTTGGAAACTTGGAGGAAACTGAAATGCATAGCAGAGCCAGCTGGCTGCTCCTGAGGGTGGGCCCACTGCCAGGCAGCTGTGGCAGGGGGAGCCAGACTCAGTAGCCACCCCTTGATGACCTGGGCTACCTGGGAATTGACTGATACTCTTTACTGGGCAGGGAGAAGTTGAATGCACTTTGTGCAAACAGTCATAGATTTTTGTTAATCATTATTTAATGGTATCTATACAGTCAGTGTCCCACAGTCTGTTGTTTGCATTTCAAAATTATCAAGAGCAGATGAATCTCGCAGTAAGAGCACAAGAAAAGGTTTAATTCATTTTCCCCCCAGAGGGAAACTGGAAATGAAACTCTAAGAAAGAGGTTTGAGACACGGTTACCTTGCCAAAAAGAACTGTAGATACTGAGACTCATCCTTTTTGTTGCCAATTTAGAAATTTAGGTTTTGAGCCTCTGCTGTAATTTTTTAAAAATAATTTTTCATTTTCTAATGCGATTGATTGTTTATTTTCTAAACATTTAATGCTTCTGTTAACTCTCTAGCTCCACATATGGAAAAGTGCATGCCTGGATCTGGCTGATCATACTTTAAGGACATATTTCAAAGACAGGCTAATATTCTGATCACAAAAGAAGGCTGTCAGAGCCACTGCATAAGCAAAGGTCAGCACATTTGCAGAATGAGATATTTGCCTTTCTTCAAAGATTAGGGGTATCTCTTCAGTGAAGTGTTAGAAGACACGTAAGTGCAAACACTGCCAGCTGCCTCTGCTATTGCAACAAAACTAAACAAATATTTTCATTGTATTCTGAAAAAGAAACATCACTGACACCCCCCCCACACACACTCTCATGTTTTATTACGGGGTGTTAAAAAAACAACCAAGCCTAAAAAATATATTAGAATAGAATGTCATCTCTCCCCACATTCCTGGATTTAAGAAAGGAAAAGATGAGTGTTTCCATATATTGTTTTTTCACTCTAGTGAAAAGAATGAAAATAATTTTCAGTTTCCAGAGTGTCTGCACCTGGGGCCTAAATGAAGGGAAGTAGGTAAATAGTTCCAAGTAATTAATGTAATGGCTCAGAGGGGCCACAGAAGGAAAGGGGAGTTTCTCCAGTTTAAATGTTTGCATCCATGCTTTGCCTAAAGCAAAACAAGATATCTGTCTTCTGGTTTGCATTTTCCCAATGAAAGCTTCCATTTGTCTTATTGTCATTCCAACATGTGCATCATTTACAGCTTTCACTGCTTCAAATATGCAAGTACTGTACAATGCAAGATATTTTTTCCTGAGCTTTTAAGATTTTCTAGAATTGCAGAAAGTGATTTAAAAAGTTAACCAGTAAAGGCTGATTCAGTTTAGCGTGTACTGGGTAATATTTTTAAGTGACTACAGGTCAGAGGCTGTGGTACTGTGATGTTTTGCTACTTAGTGGAATCTTCAACCCAGAACGAAGTGCATTGCCTCTTGGGGAAAGAGGTTCCACCACAGAAATTACCAGAGTTGATAGCTGAATGTATTTCTGAACTCTCTCGTAGAGTTAGAAATTTATTCCAACCTTTTCTTTTTTTTTTTTTTTTTTAAATATAAAATAGGGGATGAAAAGTATTATCTGTTTTATCTAGTAGATTAGTGAACAGAGAATTAGTGATCAGAGGAAGTCTGTGTTCAAGTCTTTACTCTTACTGGGGTTATTAGACTTGCATTTCTAACTTCCCGTTTTAGAACCCCAGTATATGGGATGTTCAGATGAGACACTTCGAGCTTCTTCCATGGAAGTGAAAACACTGTCCACAAGAAATACTGTGATAGAAAGTGAACAAAGCATGACTGTTTATCTCAATGTACTTATCGAGGTTGGGAGAGGACTAGGTTTGTTCAAAATGCTACCTCATACTAAATCTTAAGAAAGGAAAGCCCTATGAGGTAAACTCCTTGTCTTTGGCTTGTCATTGTGTTCCCATTACATGACTCACATCAGAAGTATTTCCCTCCATCAGACCTCAGGCAGTATCATTTCTTCTACAGAAGAGACTTGACTGATGCGTGGGGACAGTTAATTTTGTCAGCTCTCACAAAGACAGGATTTCATTTGACTATCCACACGGCAAGCCTGCAGTCACAGTCCTAGGTAACATAAAGCCCCCTTTATATGACAGTGTGAAAACACGTTAAGGGACATGCCCTAACCTGCAAGTTGATAGAGTGATGAATTTCATGCAGAAACTGGAGATTGGAACCGGCCGAGTTCATCTCATTAGAAGCCAGCAAAATCCGTTAAGTTTGGTCTATGCTTAAAAGGCTTCTTAATGCAGTGATCTTGGCAAAGTCCCCCTAGAATAGGTGCTGCCAAAGTTAGCCAGAAAAGCTCAGAGGGTCCTCCCCGACAAAACAAGCTGCACTGACTTCTGTGCTCTAAACTGGGCCTACAGTAGAGCTGTTACAAAAGTGTGGCAGAGTCACAGCCTATGTGACACTCTAATATATAATAAATATCTTCTGTAGACCTGGTCTGAAATATGGTTAATTTTACATGATGTCTGGATCTCAAATGAGTGACCACTGGTGAAAGTCTTATTATCTGAGTTCATGCCTAAGAGAACCTTCTCAGGATAAGTATACAAATTCAGTATAAGAAGCAGAGTAACTGTTATGAAACGTTTAGATCTCCCAGCATAAAAGCCTATTCAAGAGAAAGTGTAGTTTTGCTGTTGTAAGTGTATGTTACGGTATAGGCTTATTTTTGACTCATTCATGTTGGTCAGAGATCACAATTCATCATATCCAGGACTGACAGAGTAGTGCTGGCAGAAGCCGGTAGCCTAGCTGTGGTTTCACAGGAAAGGTCTTGACAGCAGAAATGTTAACTCTTCACATTGCTCTAAAATGAGTTTATTGCAGTTCTGATTACAAAAGATAAAATTCTTATCTTTCTGAGGTTTACAGTCCTTAGTCTCTCTGGGAAGAGATAACATTTCTCAAGCATATAGAATTAACTTAATCACTCCTTGGCTGTACTGAGGGGAACACAAAATTTTATATTAAAAATATATATATTGTATGGTTGAGGGAAAAATATAGCAGGACAAAGCTTGATTTAGCCTAATGTATCTAGGATATTTCCCCCTACTGATACGGTTAGAGAAGTATTAAAAAAACAGATAGCTTGGGAGTATGTTGGAGCAATCAACCAAACTACAGACAAGCCAAAGTAAAGTTTAATCCTTCCCAACAGAATTCCAGATAGCACAATGTGGGAGCATCAACTTCATGTATCTGAAGAATTTTTGTGAATATTCAAAACACTTTTTTAGAACAATAATCTCTTATCCAACTCTGAATGGCCTTGCAACTAAAAATACACTCTATTTAGTATTTCTTTCAACTTGTTTTAGGCATCAATAGTTTTCTCAGAAGATACTATCACTGTTTGGCAGAAACATACTTGCAAAAACAAACTAGATCCAGAAAAGTTGCCAGTGATGTATTTGGATACAAATGTGGACAGTGATTTTTGCCCATATCCAAAATAAAACACACTAGCTGTACAACAACTGTCTTTGCTAAATATAAACATCCTAACATTGATAAGCTTTACAGAAAGAGAAACAGAGAGCCATGTATTACTACCATCACCAGTATTTTAAGAGCACCCTCTACAGTCACAAAACACTATCTAATCAGGAAAAGCTCTTCTGCCTGAAGAGAACAGTATTAAATGAAAATGGGAATGTCAGTTTAGTTTCTCAGTACAGTGTCAAATCTATATAACTCTGTGAGTACTTTAAGCTCCAGAAAGATGAGCAGACATTAATTACCTAAGTGCCAGAGACAGATCCTATTTCATCACTGAAGCCTCTATATCTGAGGATTTAAAATACCTTAATTATTCTGGGTTGACTCATAATTAGGCTGTAAACTTTTTAAGACAATGGATGGTTGTGGGATCTGAAATGGAAACCCAGGACAAGACAGTGTTTGTTATTTTGAAAAGAAAGCAATAAACCATGGTAAAGGCCAGGATGAACTAGTTTCCCTGAGTTAATTTTATTTGTTTGTTTGTTCTTGGGTTTAGTTCTCAGAATACCTTTTGTAAGAGTTGTGCAAAATAAGCCCGTAGTTAACAAGGGGAACTGAAAAATGTAAAAAAAATTCTCCATGAAACGCTTATCATATGTATGTACATTCTACTACGTAAAAACTTATGTATCGCTTGATTTTTTTGGGCTTTGGCTCATGGCAATTCCTTTCTGGAGCTTCAAAGTGAGGAGAGACTGGGTAGTGCGCCTCTGAGATCTTTGTGCACTAATTATTTTCAGCAACCTCTCAGTTTCATGCAGACTGTCTACTGGCTCCTGATATGGTGAATCTGATACTATGGTACTATCATTTGTTGTTGTAGTGTATCTCTTTTTTTTATAGTTGCTGTGAATGTAAGCATTGATTAATCTAACACAGAAATAGTAATGAAGTAAATGGCTTCGGTGCTTTTTATGCATGTAAGTCTCAGAAACTATTGCTCTTATCTATTTTCTATTAACACTCCCAGCATTAGGACGTTGTACTAGGATTTCTTCTGTTGCTCATTTATTTTTTTTAAATATATACTGGATATATTTTTTTCAGTTGCAAAAGAATTGCCTTTATTTTGCTATGGTTTCCCCCCCTTTCAAATGAGTAAAAAAAAAAAAAAGCTGCATGTCTGTTCACTACCCTTCTCCTTCCCCCCTTGAAAAAGAAAAAGCAAAGAATTTCTAAATCACTCATTCATTTTCCCTCCCTTTCCCCTGCTTTGGTCTCCAAGCATTATGTTCAGCCTTAAATATTTTTCTATGTTTTATTTTGAA
Organism: Thinocorus orbignyianus; assembly: GCA_013400375.1. Taxonomy (NCBI): domain Eukaryota; kingdom Metazoa; phylum Chordata; class Aves; order Ciconiiformes; family Thinocoridae; genus Thinocorus; species Thinocorus orbignyianus. The sequence goes on from VXBW01007210.1 coordinate 799,000, forward strand.
TAACTGTTTATGTCACATTGAAAAAAGTAGAACTGAAGAAAGCATTTTAAGTAAAGCACATGCTTAAGCAGTTTTCTTCATCAGTCTGAACAAAACATCGAGGTTAGAAATTTCAGTCCTCTAAACACTGTCTTTCTAAACCTTTGTTGGTCCTGCCTAGATCTGCAAACATGGAGATATTTTCTTAAGTCTTCAGTGTATCAGTAGCTATGATACTGATAGTGAATCAGGAGCGATGGTTTACCTTTTAATGCAGAAGGATCAATATCTTTGTAAGCCAATCCTCATAGTTTCTTATATGGGACATCATTTAAGCACTTATATTTCATCTAAAATATTGCTTCACAAAACTTTTTAAATTATATTGCCTCACATTATTAAAAGAAGTGGCTAAAGATAAAAACAATCTTAAGAATACTGAAGAGAATCCTTTTTTTCCTGGTCTTTATTTTCAAGCTACTCAGGTATGTTTGTCAAAGCACCGGAACGGTTAAAATTATTGTAGCCACCAGGTGGTGCTATTGCACAGCATCATAAAAGTATCCCGGCCAACGTACCAAAGTTAGGAGAAAGGTTTTGGATCAGATACTCCTTCAGATGTCACAGGCTTGCAAAAGGTTCCTTATCGCTATCCAAAAGCAGGGGAAAAAACCCCAACAATCTAATAATTAAGATATACATGCGTGCTTATAAAAAAATAAAGTTAATTTTTACATAGGGTACTGATGATTTATGTCTGTTTCAAAAGTTACCCGGGTCTAAATCCAAGAACATATTTAACATGTCAACTCTCTATTGAAATACTTCTATTTCAGTGGGATTTAATAGCCTAAATTCTTTCCTGGGTACTGGCCTTAATTCTCATCAGGCACATCCTTCTAAGAAAATTGATATAAGATGCAATGTCTTCAAATCCTCATGTGACGAAAAGGGTTAATTAATAGATACATTAAATGAAATAAAACTTTGTCTTGCTACATTTTTGATCAACAGTACATCTAAAACATTAAATATGGTGCCTTCCTTGGTATGGTAGATAGATATGTGTTAAAATGCCTGGATATGTTAAATCAAGATAATCTTTGATATAAGTTGTAAACAAAGAAAAGCTGCTTAAATAACGCCAAGAGAAGATTTCAAATTACTATTTCTGAGGGAGACAGAATATATTCTGTTTCCAGGGTGTAACCTTTGGATGCCAGTCTTAAGAATTTAGACCTTAATTTTGCAATTATTTATGTTAGGTTAACCTTTAAATACATTAAAAACCGCTCACATTTGCTTAACACACATGCATGTTATTTCAGGATGAGAGACAGGATTGTTATGTTACTCAGAAAGTTTCTGCATTATCTTGCCAAAATATATGGTCTGGGTTTCAGCATAGCACATTCTGTTGTTTGGGGTTTTTTTTAATTAAATCTTTTGTCTACTTAGATTGTAAAGTATTTTTTGGTACATATCTATATCTGCATAGAACTCTACTCTAGTACAATGTACTAATATGAGACTGTTATTAGAAAACAGGTAAGAGCAATAGTTTCTCAGACTTACGTACATAAAGAGCATTGAAGCCATTTAATTACTTCATTACTATTTCTGTGTTAGATTAATCAATGATGACGTTCACAATGACTGAAACAATGTGCCCTTTAAGCTTTCTTCAAGTAAATATATTGATAATTCCAACAAATTACTAACTTTACGTATTTGTGCATAACAGAGACTCAGTCTACATACGTTACTCCCCAAACCCCTATTTTTTCCTGCAGTGTGGGCACTGCCGAATCCTACCAAACCAGCCTTCCCTAAGAGGAGCCGAGATGACCACAGCAGAGCAGGTAACAGTTACAATGGTTTCTGGAACTTTAATGTAGATGCCCTTGGTAGTACGCAGGACTTTTTCAGGCTCTTTTTGGAGAAACTTCTATTGTCATTGCTAGGATTACGTGAATAAAGCTAGTGGGAGCAATACTGTGCTGTAAAGGTGAAGCAAGAAATGTGGATTTAGACCAAAGTTGTCCAAGCAGAAGAATGGAAGATCAGAAAGTCTAGTGGTGCCTAGATATAAATAGTGTCCAAATTCTTCAACTAAAGTTCATATCAGTACTAATTAGTCACTTAATTACTAGACTATATATTTTTTTGTTAATATTGAAACTATTGTATTATGTGTGATCAAACTATCTTCTGTGTCTTTTCCCCTCAACAGATTTTAAAGTCAATAGTATCTTCTCTTTATCACACCTTGCACCTTTGAATACTGTATCTCACTCTTGATTTCTATGTACATATGTAATTAATAATTGTATGGTCTTATATTCCATTGAAAAAGTATTGGTAAACTTGAGCTAACTAAAATGAAATTAAATTCTATAGAAGACAAGTTACAGTTTAAATCTTCATCTCCTGACTTTTTCCTTAACATAGTTTAGCTAACATAAGTAAAAACAGGCATTCTCTCCTGTTGAAGACATCTGAAAACTCTTGTGCTATAATTTCATCTGTCATTTTGTACTTTTCATTTACCATATCCTATTCTCCTGCAATGTAAATATGTTCTTGAATAGCTACCCTAATGGTTGGGATTATTCAGTTTTTTTTAGAGTATTGTTACACACCCCTCCACGTTGTCTGCCTGGGTTAGGGAGGGGAAACCAGTGCTCTGGGTTATATCAACAGTACCCTGTGCGTTTGACAGCTGCGTATGGGAGAATAAGAGATGACAAATGTAAAAGGCAGGGGCTACTTCCAAAAAGAAAAAGTAGAGAGTGAGCAAGGGGAAAAAAAGAAAAGAAAAGCCACTATGAAAAAAGGGGGAAAAATAAGAAATGTGGAAAACGAAGGGCCTCCCTTTCTAGCTAGTGTCTTTTGAAGAAAAAGCAGAGGTTATACATTAAAAAGGATCTGGTAAAGAGTATAAAATTAAATTTAATCAACTAACCCAACTCTTCCTCTGAGAGTACATTCAGACCACAGTAAAGGTAATATCTAAAATAGACCTGGTCCATAGTGTTTTTTGATAATTAAAGTGGCCTGATGCTAATTAAAGGGTACTTTCTCACGCTCATATAACTCAAAAGTGCTTTAAGTTTGTTAAAATGGTTGAGATACGCATACAATTTTAGAATTAAACCCGTGAACATTCTCCTTGAGATAAAAAGTTTTGAGAAAACAAGTCAATGAAAATAACAGTGGAGACTAGAGAGACCTGAATTTTGAAGACTGTGTTTCTTGAAAATGTCCCTTCAATACCTTGCTGAGTACAGTAACAACAGGGATAATTTTGTTATTTCTTAAGCAACAGACATCTAGTCTTTTATAATAATTTGAGAAAATTTGCAATATATATTGTAAAAGAGGAGACAGAAACGGTGTTTCAAAGTAATTATATACTGTGAGAGAGACTTTTTTTTTTTTTTTTTTTTCCTTTCCACTCGGATTATTGGATCAGATCCTTTCCTGCAAGGAAACTGGGGAACTATAATAAAGTGTCAAAACTCAATTCAATGCATATTTGAACAAAAAGAGATAAGAGATGCACCTTGCTAGGAGCCAAGCCTAGCACTAATAAACTGAACTTTCAATACGGTCTGACTCAACGCAAAAGGAGAGCTGAATTTAGGAAGTGCTACTCAGTACCTAAGGTGTGCTGGAGTAGCTAGCAGCTGGAATTAATCTACAGCACAAGCTGCTGGGGCATTACTGTTTGTTTTTGCTTTAGCTGCATACTCCATTTTGTACTGTCCTTCACAACTGCCTTATAATACCCTGCCTGGACAGAGAGACATTAATCACAGTGTTGAGCCAGTTCTGTAAACAAGGACCAAAGCCCTCATTTAAAGGAGAGGAAGAGAAAAGTAGGTGGATGAGGAGTGGGAAAGGAAATGGCAGATACTCTTTGTATGACTGAACTCTGCCTTCAGTGCAGTTTTAGCTTATTGCTGTGTTTGTATGCATTCCTTCAAAAATGTCTTACCTCACTGGACAACTTTGTATTTTTGCAGTGTTCCAGCTGGACTATGTGTCTTAGTGAACAAAGTCTTAATGTTCGTAACATTATTATTCCAAGTACTTCTAAAACTAATGTTTAGAATATGTCAAAGATCTGGAAGAAGCTGTTTGACAAAACACTAAACTACACTCTAAACTACAGTTTAAATAAAAATTTAAAAGGTCAAATTATAGTTTCCTCAAGAGCTCATAAAAGCGTAGGATAGAGTTTTGAGTCAAAATCCAGCCAAAGCTCACCTTTACAGCCTGAGATGCTCGCAGCCAACACAAGAATTTTAGCAGTTGTACTGCTCCCACCTTATTTTCACCTAGGTTTTACTTTTTTTTTTTTTAAATACAAAAAATAAAACAAAGAAAAAAATGCCTTGGCCTAATTATCATTAGAAACAATTTTTCTGAAACTAAATATAGAACAAGCAGATGGTTTTCTAAGTAGTTTAAAGCTGAGTATGTCAGATATCAATTGAATTGTCTCCTGAGCTGTTAATTGATACGTAATCATGACTGCATACATAATAAAGACCAGTAGTCATCATAGCCTGGTGGTTTTAGCAAGAAATGAATCTTTCATGTTTTCTTCTGGTTTGCTTCTAAATGCAGAGGAAATATATTATTGCATAACATCATTGATTAACACCTGTCTTACTTAACTTTTAACAATAACCCCAAAATTATAGGTGTATACACCTATTTAATGAAGCTTTTTGTTTCCTATTAAGTTCAATTTCTTCACGTTACAAAACTACAGTTTGAGGCTGAACAAACTGTCAGCGTATTTCTTCACACTTTAATTGTAATAATGTACAGCCATATATACATGTGTCTGTGAGTTCACCAGAAAACCGTGCTGCCTAGCTCATGTAACTCTGAGAAAAAAATAAATTACTTTGTTCCTTTTCAAACCCTTGTTCTCAGTTCTACCAGTCAGAGGGGGTGGGGAGTAAATTTGTGCTTTCCGAAAACTACAGTGGAAGGAGCAAAGGAAACTATATAAATCTTTTAGCTAAACAGCTCCAAGATTAGTCGTGGCCTCTGGTTATGTGAAAAAATGTGTATGAAAAGCAAATGTTAAACGTCAAAGTATGTAAAAGATCAAGATGGCAACACAAGTTTGAGCTGTTCTGCCTCATGAGTGTTTTTCTGACAAGTCAACTTGATACCAAAAGAAGAAAAATTCATACATCTGTGACTTTCCTCCAACAACCCTTTTGAGGGAGAATTAATTTAGTACATCACGTAGAGGTGCAGTTTTCCACAACAGAAGATTTTATAGCCTCTGTTACACCTAACACTTCCATCCATCAGCAAAGGAAAACATTGTTAGATGTCAGAAAACATCTCACCATTTGGCTTTATAAACTGTTTATAATTTGTCTTAATTCCTGCAATTTACAATTCTTTCTGCTGATTAACCATCAGTATAGTATCAGTATATCAGTATACTGCTGTCAGTCAGTACTTTTTCCTCCGTGTTTTGCTTTTGTCTGTTTCTTGTAGCTGTCATTAGATCCTTACGGCATACTGACTTAGAATACTACAGAAATATGTGCTTTTTTAAATACTAAAATTGCACTTAATTTTCTGATGTATTGTAGATTTGTGTGAATCTATGAGTTAACTTTTTTGCCCAACAGAGAACCTAAAACTGGATATAGTGTCCCAGAAGTGTCAATATTGATGTTGTATTGGGAACAGTTACTTTTGTGGTTGAATCTCTTGTTTATGCATGCTAGTTAAGACAGGGGTCTTTTCTCTTTTCTATAGAAAATCTGCATAATTAAACACAATACAATTCCATACAGCGGTGTTTGCTAACTAGGCTTGGTTTGACAGATGTGTAACACGTAGCAGAGCAGCTCTCAAGGGAACGTGAGGACATGACCTCCAGCACAGCTGGATGTGTAAAGAGGATGTGTGCCTGTCCATATCCTGTAGAACAACTCTGTAAGTGGCTTCCATGGCTTATATACTATTTTTTTCTGTCTTGTGTGTTCACTGCCCTGCATTCCTCTGTTCTAGACACAAGCCTGTCATTTTGTCATGTTTTTTTTCCCCCCTGTATATTCACTATAACCTTTTTTTTTAATTTTTTTTTCTCACAATGCTGCTTGTTCTAGGTGGTTCAGACCTTGCGAACAAACTTTTGAGGGTGGGAGAAATTAGCTGAGGTGTGATTCTTGTGAGATGTTTATAGCCACTGCATTTTTTTTGTACGACACTTGTCAGCCTCCAGGCCTTAGCACCCAGCTTTCCTTCATGCGAGGGCCAAGGCAGAGAGCCATGCTGCAGCACGGCAGCCCTTTGGTTCTCACTATCTATGCAGAATATTCTGGAAATCTGCAAACACCTGGTTGGCACGTTTCCAGCCTAGCTGAAGTCGTTGGTGAAAACCACCCAAAAGGCCGAGGACGGCCTGGAGGTGCTCCCGAGCCTTGTCGTCTCAGCCGCGGGGGCAGGCTGCCCTGCGGCCCGGCTCCTCGATCCTTCCCTCTACCACAGGTTCCAAACCGCGCCTGCCCTGCCCCGTCCCTCTGCTGCCTCAGCGCTTCCCCGCCGCCCCCGCAGGCACACGGGAGGGGAAACAAGCCCGACTGTCGAGCGGCTTCGAGCTGACAGTACCTGGGCCCGGACCCGGGCTGCTGCTTCCCGGGATCTCTCCAGCCACCCCCTCTCGTCCTGACACCCCTCGCCAAGGAGGAGCCGGGTGTCCTCCCCGCGTGTGCGCCGTGTAGGGGCGACTGTCGGGGGGGAGAGGCCTCTGAGGTGAGGAGGCGACGCGCGCCGACCCCCTCAGAAAGCCGAAGGGCGGCGGGCGGGAAAGCGCCCCTCGCTCACCTGAGGGAGCGCCCCCCGCCTGGCTCCTCCCCGGCAGGGCCCGGCCCCGGCCTCGGCACCCCCCTCTCCCGCTGGAGGGGGCGGGCAGTCCGTCCTCAGCTCCGGCGTCGAGCGCGGCTGGCGGAGAGCGCGGCGTGGAGGTGAGGGGGATCTTCCCCTCAGAGGGCAAGGCAGCTTGGGACGGGTGAGGAGAGCGGCGGTCGGGGTGTGGGAGCCGGAGGGTGGCAGAGGGTATTGCATCGCCTGCTTCTCCCCGCCGAGGTGGCCGGGCGGGCGCAGGGCGCGACCTGAGCGGAGCGCAGTGAGCACAAGGGGACGTCGCCGTGTGGTGCCGCAGCGGCTGCCGCGGCTCTGGAGGTGGCTTCCCGCGCTGGGGCGCCCGGGGTCGCCGGCTTTCCTCCTCCATCTGGCTCCGTTAAGCGCGCTCCTTCCCAAAGGCCAAGGACGCCGAGTCCTCCCGGGCGGGAGGAGGGAGCAGGGCGGCTCGCCCTGCGCGGGGAGGCTGGCGGAGTGCCGGCCGTGCCCGGGCAGGCCTTCCCCCGAGCGCTCCTCGGGGCTGTGCTGGCGAGCGGCGGCTGTGCCGTCCCCGGGACGGGCGCGCTGAGCGGCGGAGAGGAGAGGGAGTTACCGGAAAAACAAACTCTGGTAAAACCTGAATATTTCTTAGTGTCTCTCGCGGCTGTAAAGAGCGGGAACTGTTTTCCCCGGGTGCGTGTGTCGGCCGCGGCTGCCCGGCACCTGGGCTTGGTTTCAGGTGAGCTCGCCCTGCCTGGGCCGCTGAGGGCCGGGCGCCCCCGGGGCCGGGAGTGCTGGGCGGGACGGCGGGTCCGCGGGGAGACCCTCCTCCCTCCGCGGGGCGTCGGGGGTGCTGGGGCAGGCGGCCCGCAGGCATTCCTCCGAGGATTCCTGGCATTCCTGAGCTGAGGGCACTCTGGCTTCTTCGTCTCGCTTTTATTCCAGGAGTTAGCGAAAGGGTGTGTCCGCATTGTGTGTGTGCTTTTTCGTGGGAAAAGCTTAGAATGGCAGTTCAGCCATTTGTTCTTCCCAATTAACTTTGCATCTAATATAATTTATATCCCTCCTATACGATGACAACTTTATGAGGAGATCAGTGCTGCCATAAAACTTTTGTGGTGAGTTTGGATTAGCATCTGCAGTTGACAGAAGAGTAGTTGTTACATACAGCTTTTATCTTTCTCCTGTTTTACTCCTCCAAGCATGTGAGTACATTAAAAAATCACTGCAGTGTAGTTTGCGCAATTATCAAAGTACAAGTAGTGGAAACCTGTCTTTGGAATATATAAACCTAACTTTGGAAGTTGTTTTATTTATCTGAGTATCTACTCTGTGTTCAACTTGTGCACATTCATATAAAACGAATCCTGTAAATGAATCAGAAACCCTCTAGGACATAATGCTTTGTTATACCCATATGAATTTCATATTCATATGTGGTATTCAGTGTCTGATGCTTATTCTGACAGCTGTCACATGTTGGATACGTAGCTAAGGAACTCTTTATAGAGCTGATTTTGACAGAACTTTAAGACTTTTTAAAAAATATAAAGAAAATGGCAAATCAAGCTGCTAAATACTTTTTTAAAGATACTTTGCAGTAACTTGTTTGACTAGCAATTCTATTTTCTGTCAATGCCATTGTCATCGGATTGTCTCATTTTTTTCTCATGTTAGACCCAGAATAGATGCACTTATACTCACACTGTGTACTAAGCCAGATGTGGTTACTGCTGATTAATATAAAAGTGTACCAAATTACTATAAGCTTTTGTTAATAATTAGAAAGTTTGCTCGAACTCAAGTCTTTTCTTTTGTGAAAAGATTATAAATGGAAATGATATCATACAGTATTGAAATGTATCGTTAGTAGTGTTGTGAACAGTGTGTTTTACAAAGGAGATGAAGTTTGTCAGTTTGTAAAAGGCAATTTTACTGTTCTTTGTTGTATGTCATTTTTGAGACATCGTCAGCTATACTTTTTAAACAAAACTTTAAAATTAGAAAGCAATATTTCTAATTTTTATTACAATTTTTCTTAAGGTGTTAAGATCTTTCACATAAGAGAAGATAGTTGTTAGTAAAAGATTTTTTCAGTTTAATATTCAGTTGTATTTTTAAAAAATGATGTGAACTAAAAAAAGTGCAGTGCCTCAAATCTTATACAGGAATTGATATTTTAACATGTATTTAGTTACATTTAAGAGGTGTTCTTGAAAGGTGTTAATAATTGAAAAAGAATTTGTAGTTGATTTACATATACCTTCAGTTGCATTAGCCATTTCTAAATCCCACATCATGCAATATGCGCTAGAAAGGATTATTTTTGCAAATGTCAATAATAAGAGTATCGAAAAGGGAGGGCTTATCATTGCTAACCCCTTTGGATTACAGAATTTGTGGTGATGTTCCATAGGTCCTGTCTTCTGTGGGTATAACACACAACTGTTTTTATTCTCAATATCTGACTTTGTTGTGTTTTGCTTTTAAATGTAATAAATGGGATGACTGTGTAGGCTGCCTGAATTGCTTTCTAACAAACAAGCTTGTTTTAATTTCTGTTAGTTGCATTATTAGATCTCACTGTCACTAGTAAAATGTCTGAGAATACACTTAGGTTTCCCTGACAGGGTGTGTATGGCTGATGTGAAATTTAGTTCACTGCAGAAATGGTCTGAGATGTATCCTGTGTAAGGAATTTTACCTCCATAAAAGGATGACAAAGCTGAAAAGAAGAACTTGTGACAGTATTCTGTTCCTTCTTCTGGTTTACCTTGTGTAATAGGAAGTTGATCTTTCTGGGAGTATTGGTGAAACTGGTTTGTCTAGACTCTACAATGTCATCTGAACTGTGGAGGTGAAATAGCATGACCTCAAACTCAAATTTTAAATCTTTTGTCATGGAGCCATGCGAGATGAACATATATGGAAAGAGTTTATTCAGCCTGGACCAAAGTGGGCAGGTTAGTATTTGAAAATGGCTACTTAAGTATTTTGAGGCCAAATTTTTCTGCTGATGTCAGAAATTAAACAAAAGTCCAACAGAGTTTCATTCTGTTTTACCTTTTCTGCTTTTTGAAGTTGTAGTGAGGATGATGTTATTATTTGCCCTTTTTTACTGTGTTGATAGTCTGAAAATGTGTGTATTAATAAGAAGTGCATGAACCTGATCATACAAACCCATGTTCAGCCTATGGCAGTGTCTACCTGTGTTGATAGAGGGGGAACTAGCAAGTACCTGGTCAGGATCACATGCTAATAGATTTCTGAGAAATGGCAATGAATACTAGTATAATGGGCTGTTTTTCCCACTTTTGTGCTCTCTGTGCAACTCTGAACAGCAGCAGAAATGATAGAGTTCCCTACTGCCCATGTTTTCAGATAAAGCAGGTTTCAGAAGTTTATGTGTCTTCTTTGTTCTGTCTGCCCACTTCCTTTTTTGGGGTAGGAGAAGGTTATCTTCTACCTGACCAATTCAGTGATATGATTCAGAGCCAGACCTTACAAAGGACTATCTCTTTACAGTGTAGAGATTAACAACTGTGTTTTGAATGGCTGGGATGAGGTGAAGATTGGTAGGATTTCTCCAGTTTTGTAGCTAGGTTTCAACAAACTGTGTGCTGAGGAAGATGGTACTGATTTGATGCATCCTCAACTTTGGTTTGGCAGTTTACAGGGTTTTAAAAAATGTCTTAAGCGCTGTGTTGGTAGGATGTGCAACCCCCACCCCTCCGAAAGTTGGTTTTGTCATTTCTGTCCTTGGCAAAAGAATGGAGAATACTCCCACTGAGAATGCTACCACTACTAGGTTATTGTGTGAGGGAAAGTACTTCACATCACATGTTCACGAGCTGTTTATTCCAGGCATGTTTATCTGGAAACATTAGCACGTTTCAGAAACTGCTTTGGTCTTGACTGCCTCAGTGGAATTAAATCTAACTAGTAGTATTTTTCATTATAACCAAGTATGAAAATTCAATGTTTAAACCTGAGAAATAACATGTTAGGAATAATGCAGGTGCTAAAGATTTAGTGAAGTGGTAGTCATGGAGGCACTACTGTTAGGGATTTGAGCTCAGGGTATTTGCTGTGACCTTGTACTATTTGTGCCAACAGAGCTGGCAGCCTTCTTGAAGGAGTTTATCCAAATGTGGGCTTATAACCTTTTGTTTTATGTAAAATAGAGTGGATGACAAAATCCATAGCCAAACATTGTTAAGTATGTAGTGTAGTTTTTCCATTGATGCGTCTAAATTTTACCCAAAAGAACTGGTTTAAATTAAATGGATCCATTTTTTGTATTTCTGAGATTGCAGCAGATTTAAAATTAATATGCTGTAATAACCTTCTCCCATTCTACTTGATTTTGGTAAAGACGGAGAACAATGATGAATAAGGGTGACTGGAGAAAAACCTCAGAAAGCACTTTGTAAGACTGGAAGATGCCTCAATTATTACCACAACAGAGCCCTTTTCTGTGAGGGTTTGCAGGCATGCTAGGAAATATTCCTGCCATTCAGGTGGCTGCATGACCCTCAGCAGTCCGAGCATGGCAGGAGTTTGACTGCAAGCATTTGCAGAAGTTCATAATTCTGTAATTATATGTACATTACATACTGTTTTAATGTAGCTAAAATGTCAATATGGAAACTGTACAAATATACTTTGAAAAGGAGACTTACTCGCTGAGCATCCATGCTTACACACTCATGCGTGTGTGTGTGTGTGTATACATAAAGCCACACAGGCACTTATAGAAGCCTTATAAGTAATTACCAGCCATTAGGAATGTTTCAACTCTTAAATTCTATTGAAAGAGATCTCTAAGAGCTGTTGAAGTTTTATTAAAATGGAAGATGTATTTTGTGTACATAAACCCACTCAAAAACGGCTAATAATTCGTGATCTATTTCAACATAAAGCACAACACAGAAGGGGTGGGTAAAATTTGAGCTTTTATATGGAGATGGGGGAATTTTTTCAGTGATGTCAGTCAAGCTTAGAATATTTTGTTAGGCCTTGTTGAAACTGGTAATCTCTTGTGTAGCTTCTTACAGCCTTTTACACACCATTGGCTGATATGTGCATGGACAAATGTTCAGCAGTAGCGGCCTTCATTTACAAGAACAATTGGCATGTAATGTTACATTATAATTTCACAAACACTTCAAGCCCCATAAAGAAGCAGCCTTACCTCTCTCATTTCCCCCCAGTAATTATGCTATTCCGGTGTGAAGGTGATAAGAGTGGTAGTTTGTAGGAGCTGGTTAAACCTATGCTCGATGTGCAGGCAAGGTCCACAAGCAGGCAGCTTTGGCTGCACAGGCTTCATAAGCCCTTCTATGCGATGCATCTCCTGGTGGAGCAATCGGGCACACTGTGAAGCACACACTGCCTCTGGAGTTATCTGGCCTCTCTTCACCACTCAGCTCTGTCTCTCAGACTGAGCGAGATGATACCATCTTGTTGTCTCATGGTGGCTGGGCTCCGGGCCTGAATTTCTGACTGCGTATTTAAAATGCATGGTTGATTTAGTTGAAAGAAACTAGATGGATGTGAAGCCAAGTGTTTAAAGAATACAGTGTAATTAAGATGAAGTTTAACAATAGAAAAATGGGAGCTGTAACCAGCTTGAATACACATGAAGCTGTGACCTTATGTTGGCTGTGTAAATATGACTGCTAAAGTCTATTCTACATGTAATTTTTTGTACTTACATACTTGCATCTCCATAGAGATTGACCCTTTTCTGTGTGTTTTCATATAGATGAGGCCTTGGTCTCTGCATGCAATTGTACTCATATAGCTCATCCTTAATTTTATTTCAAAATAAGATGTATTTACATAATCCAGATTATGCTGGTTGTATCTGTTGTGTTGCTGTAACTGTAATTTCTGTTATTTACAGAATAACAGAAAAAAATATTATATTTTTTTGTTGGGAATACCGAGAAGACCAAGTGATATGTCACATCTAAAGGCAAGAAGTAATTTTTGGAGTAGGGGAACCTTATTTATTTATTTTTTTTAGATAATAATACAAGTAATTTTGTGTTCTTGTAGCACTGGTAAAACATTTTAACAAAGGTTGCCCTAAGTCTGTTTTGATTTCTTTAAGAAGGTCTTTCTGAGAGACTCTTAATTTTAACAAATTTGAAATTTTTGTCTGAGCCTCTAAAAATACGAACAGGATACTCTCTTCTATTTAAACAATAATGATATCATTGGTGTGTATTAAGATAATTTCCTTTGGAACAAAATACAAAGTTTTTGCCACTGACAATTGGAGGAAAATGTAGTGAAACAACATAGAATCTCTTGTGGAGTGAGTATAATCATATCAGATGTTTGGATACAAACCAGCTATTGTTTGTTTTATTTATTGTTTGTATTATTGTTCTAAACTGCATTTAAAATCTCTAAGTATCCCTGTGTCACTCAGCTGTTGGTTCTGTCAATACTACAACAGGTAACGAGCGTTTAGAATTTGATGAACTAGAAGAAAGTATATAAAATAAAATTTCCTCTTGATGACTTTATTACCCTTTTTTTTTTTTAACCACCTTCTTTGCAAGTTGTCATAAAAATGAGGAAGAACTGAGTGCGGTCATATTATGTATATACAATTAACTCTGAGATAAGTATTTATAAAGTTTTTTGTTTGCTTACTCTTTGTATTTGAAGTTTATAAATGTTAATTGTATTGCAGCGGTGTCAGGATACTAAAAGTACAAGGAGATAACCCCAATAGACTGCATTCTGTTAGGAGCAAAAAAAAGCTTGTACAGGTGTACATGAGCCCGTGTGGGAGAAGAAACAGTATAGTGGTATAAGGACACTTATGCAGATATTCCTGTCCACGAAAAACTTGTATCCATGTAGTTATTAATAATCAAATTTCTCTCTCCATCTTTTTCCAGTGACTTAACGAGTACTACAGTATATAGGACCTGGGAAAAGTTGAGACAGATGACACGAACTAGTTACTTGGAACTGTATTTCAGATACAGACTGGCTTCTGTTCTAGTATACTTTTAATGGGCTTTTTGTCTCTGATTCCCTTTTGTTAACAGTTTCAGAGAATCTGGAAATTAATTACTTCAAGAAAGAAAAAAGATATTTCAAATAATGTTACATAATAAATATGGTAGTGGTATTATTTTAGAATATTACATGTGAAATTTGGGGATTTCTTAATATTTTTATCACTAAATAAAATTAAGCCTTCAATTTCCACTCGGTAAGCAAGGTTAGGAGGTCATTTATCCTCCAAGGATAAATCCTGTAAAATTATTAGTCTATGAATTCATACATAGCAGGTTAACAAAATGGGATATATATTACGTCCTTGTCTTCAATCAAACTTTGACAATTTATGAGACCTGAGGATCTGCCAAAATGTCTTGTTGACTTACAGCCATTGAAGCAGATTTTCATTTTGAAAAAAACCCAAGAAATAAACCAACAAAACCTGCTAGTTGTCACACAGCTCAAGCATTTGGCTGATCTGTCACATACTTTCATAGGACTAACAAGATGTTTTACATTTGAGACATTGAGACTTCCTCACACACAACATTTTTTCAGCCAGAGGGAGTATGAACTAAGCTGTAAACAGGCAAATGGTATCTTTTGCTCTGACTGCTGTTAGTGGTTCCATCTTCTGACAGTCTTCATTAAATATGTTTCTCTTCCTCAATCCTGGACACCTTGAAAGGGTGGCTATTAATACTCTGTCTTATTGGCTGAGCATATGAATCAGGTTTTTTAGTATTTGGGCAGAACTGAAACTGAAGTCCCCATCTCTAAGGCAGCAATTCCAAGATTCATCCACTTTGCTATACTGCATTTCAGGAGAAATTACATGTGTAATCTATGCTAAGAGAAGCATGACCGTTTGTTTCCACTAAGTTATGGAAGAAAAGTCTTATTTGGAATTTTAATCCTGGTGGAAATTTCAACTTGTCATCCCTAAGCTGCCATCTGAAATTGGAATAGAGAGTGATGTTTTTCACAGAACAGAAATGGAAGTAATTAATTAAGAAATGTTGAAATGCTACTAAAATCTGTTACTGTGATGGGATGCTTCCTTCTTTCTCCAGGTCTCTCTGTGGATCAGTGTTCCTGGCTAGACTTCATTTTTCATTATGCGCCCAAAGCCCTATGACTACCATATTTAATCACAACTTGGTCAAAATGAAAAAACAAACCAGAGCAACTATGTTGCTTGTGTGGAAGGCACAGGCTGATGTAGCTCCTGGTGCAGAGGCTGGAATTACAGCTTTCAAAGGGAGGCATGACTGACCCAGTTGCAGTGTGGGTGTGTGGTCCTCCAGCATTTGCTTTTCTACATGGGCACAGTGCACACCTTGGACTGGCAGTAGATATGAATTTCATTGCAGGTAGCAATGCAATGTTGGGTGTAGAGTCCTGGGACCATAATGAAATGCAGCAGGTCAGAACCTGGTCCTTTCCTTTTGCACTGCACCAGTTAGTAATATAGATACATGCAGGGACTATATGAGGACTATATCTAAGTTGGTGGATGGGATCTAGTAGTATGTTTAGAAATAGCTTGTGTAGCTCAATAATTTGTCATGTTTTTGGAAGAATGTAGATTGCTAGCTTACTCTTCATGAAATATGTAAGATTCAGTCTGACTATAATAATAGGTCAGACCTGTTTTGGAGGCTGAAGAGATATGTTGATTTGGTCTTATATCTAGGTGATACTGAGCATAAGTCTTTGTGGTGAAACACTGGTGTATGGAATTCTGAATACATGCCATATGGCTTAGATTCCCAGCAGCTCATTATTTTTTTCAAGCATAGAATTTTTCACCGTCTCTGTCATTCCAACAGGTAGGAAGAGGAGGTGGGACGTGAAGCTTTTGGGCTGCTTTTAAAGGGAATTAATATTTTAAACCCCAGTGGTCTGTTTTCCAGTTCTTCATTTATAGAAATTTTAGATAGGTCTTTGATGCTGACAGAAAAACTGACCAATAATAAAATAAGTCCTTCTTGGGGTACTTTTTTTGACTCCTACTGCTGCCTGCAGAGAGCCTGGGTATGCTGAATTATGGCATGGTATATTGTAGATAATCCTCTGCATAGGCCTTTTAAAAGTTCTGAATTTTGACCACTAGACAGGGTGTGGCATTTTACAGACAGTACAGGCACAAGAAGAAATTGCTGTGGAAATTTTATTGTGTACTGTAACTATTGTAATTTTCTTTCTAATAATTATGAGAAGTGACTGCCAGATATGATACGATTTTACATACACAAAAAATATACCTCCAGTAGAAAAAACATTTAAATGGGGATAAGGAATCTAGTGAACAGATGGCAAACTTGTTTCAGATGTCTTTCTGGTAAATAGCGTCAGTTTGCTCTTAAATGAGTTTTACTTTCCCTTTTTACAGTTCCATATACAGAACTTTAAAATTTCACTTTTCTCCCTTCTGCTGTCCTGTAAGCAGTAGATCAAGTAAACTCACCTGTCCCATCCCAGAGCTAGCTTCCATACTGACTACAAGGGACAGTAACCCAGCCCCATTTGCCGTTTGCAGAAGCCTCAGATTGTAGGTAGGATTGACAGTGATAAAAGTTTCCCCTGAGCTTGAAGGGATTGTGTGCCACCAGGTGTGAAAACATTACAATTTTGGTCTTTCCATGAATTATCCTGTCTGCTTCCTTTTCTTTACCCTCACAGTATGTAAGTTTTTCTTCCTCCCCTCTCCTAAAGTTATTTCCTGTTTTTTTTTTCCATAGCACTGTCATTTATTATTGACCTAACACCCTCTTTGTCTTCATGTGATACTGCTGGTACTTTCTGAATAGTCAGCTGCACAGAGAATCCATTATTTAGCTTGGAGAGCAAGCTCAGTGTTATGTAAACCTGGAGGACAAATTTCATAGTTCCTTCCTGGCATTTTGCTGTGCGTGTGTGAAAAATCTGGAGTAAACATCCATAAACTGTTATATCCCCCCTTTTTAAAAAAGGCATTGATTAAATAATGTGGGCAGTGACTTTTTATGGTAAGAAAATTTGGAAATAACTTCTATGGAACTAAATGTAGTTTGATAAGTTAGCCTTTAATAGCTTGAAATTTTCAGAATTCTAAAAGTTCACTCCTCTGAAGATAGTGTGGTATGTCCTAATCTTCTTTTAATGAAAAATCTTTAGCTGATTCAGCCTTAGGAGTCTCAGGATTGTGATATTGGATATGAGGGAGTTCTTGTTTTTCTGTCATCAAGACAGCCAGGGAGGAGTCTCAGTGCCATAGGAAAAGTGGGAAAGTCAGATTGCTTTTATTTTTCCATATTCCTTTACTAGATGGATGCAGAAGGAGCATACACATTATGTGAGGCAATACCTGTGAAGGAGCTGCGACTCTTTAAGGGGGTCAGGGAATGTATCTGCTGGTGGGATAGTGTATCCCCCT
This sequence comes from Thinocorus orbignyianus, assembly GCA_013400375.1. Classification (NCBI taxonomy): domain Eukaryota; kingdom Metazoa; phylum Chordata; class Aves; order Ciconiiformes; family Thinocoridae; genus Thinocorus; species Thinocorus orbignyianus. The sequence goes on from VXBW01007210.1 coordinate 816,311, forward strand.
ACGTGCTGGTCAACATCTCTGCCTGGATCACAGGAGCTCTGTCTGTCCTGTGCAGCTGGTCAACTCACACGCTGGAAGCAGAAAGCAGGAGGTACTTGATTGCAGATGTGTTGGAGGCATGCTTGGTAATGAGGGAGTGTGGGCAGCGCACACAAGAACAAGCTTCGTATGCAGAGTGTAGCATTTAACAGGGTTGGGAAGGCAGGGGTTTTTTGGTAAATCTGTCTTGCAGATTTGGCTAAAGAACTGAAATGGATGAGTGGACACAGTTCCATGCTTTTGTGATGCTGTAATGCTAGGAAGGCTGCAGAGCTGCTGAAAGGAACAGCCGTGTCTGGCACAGGAGTATGTTTCTCAAAGGCACTCTTCTGCTCATGTTGGCAGGGAGAGCAAGCAGGGTTCCAAATTACAGGGGTTTTCTTTTTTTTTGTAAGGCAGGTCTCAAATAGCTCCTGGTAGTTAGCTTTGAAAGAGCTGTGAAAGAAAATGTTTTAGAGGCATTAAAAAAAAAAAAAAAAAGTTTTGACCTGTTAAATCTTCAGTATTCCTCTCCTATGGTTCTTTGTAAAGTATCATATCATCACCGCAGAGCAAACTGCTGCAGAAGACCGTAACAGAGTATTGGATTTTCAGACATGAGAACCTCTACTGACAAGTTCTCTTTATAAACAAAAATGTCATAGTTTCTATTTTTGGCAAAAATAAGTTGTTCAGAAAAATGAAACCAATTTTGAGTAGTGATAAAACATGGGATTTTCATACCCACCAGACATCAGTATTTAAAGTGAATGTTTAAACACTTTTATGAAATCTTGCTTTAAAAAGAAAGCCCCAAACTCAAAGGCCCGAACAGCTTTGAGTGCCGTTTTTGTGTTTGTTTGTTTGCAGAACTTTTTAAAGGTTTCTGTCTCTGAAAATGGAGTTGAAACACAAATTCAGTGTGGTATTTTGTGATTGCCCCAAGCAGTCCAAGGCCATGTTGCTGCCAAAATAGGCGATCCTGTCATTCCCTGGTGCCTGACTTGCTGATGGTTTTCCTGCTGTTTCGGTAAGGCTGTGTGGCTGCATGGCTGCTGGCTCATGGGAGGAACAAGGAGGGTTGTACAAGCTGAGATAAGTGTGGTAGGGCTGTTGCTTTTGGGGTTAGTGTGTTACAGCCTACATTTTTAAGTCAGTTGGCTAAGTGGAACAATCGTTGTTCAAACTAACCTGTTTGGAGCGTTTTAAAGAACTTGATCTTGTAGCCTGATGAAACTGGATGTGACTACCCATGGTCTTCTGTGGGTTTCAGAGTGAGGAAGGACCTATGTAGGTACACAGCGTGCTCAGACTGAATCTATGGTGAAATCATTAAACCAGTTTCTTTCAGCTTTTGATAATTTTCGAGGAGATACTTGGTTGAAAATTACTCTTTTGCTGAAATTTCAAATAAAATAACGTCTCTGAGGTGTACACTCCAATGATTTCTGTAAAACTTAATGTGTTACTTAGTGGAGTGAAATTTGTACCTGACTGTGTTTCCTGGGTCTTTAGTTCTGTTTTGGACTTGCTCTAGATAATGATCAGTAAATTCAGCTGTTTATATGGTGTAACTGTAGAAAATCACGCTTTGCTTTTCTGGACTCTTCTCAAGTTTTCAGGTGAAACTTTGCTGCTCAATAAAATTTGGCTTGGTGTAAACAGTGGATGAAGTTACCCATCTGATGTCAATATACTTTTGCTGTTTTAAACCTCAACTGAACTTTTAATCTCTGAAAGATATTGATGGTTGTATTTTCTTGACTACATTATCTTTTAGAGTGTCTTCAAAAGAAAATTACTTACTGAAGTAGGTATTTCTTATGTCCTGGCTAATCTATACATGCCGTCGTGATAATTTACTTCACAAATAGGAGAGAAGAACTGATTTTATAAAATAAGACAATGACAGCCTTCTACTTAATCAAGAATTTATGCAGAATCATTGCTTCCATTTTCCGAAAACTGTATTTTTAAACTCCTCTGAAACAGCAAACAAAATTACTAGCAAGACAGTATTATTTAATATTAAAAGTATTAATTGGCAGAAAACCTGGAATTAGAATTTATATCACTCTCCATTTTGTTTTGTTTTTTTAAAAAAAGCTTCTATTTTTTTATAAGTAACTACAAGGGAACAGCAGACAGACACATAAAAAGGGAGAATCACTTCCTAACTACTAGCAAAATACCTAACCTCTTTTTGTAAGCTGAAGAGTTCTGTCATAACACTGGAGGACTTCAGCAGACTTAAAGAAGATTAAAACTAGACAGTTGTATCTGTCATTGCCCCCAGCTGGCAGCTCTTCCACTGTATCAGATGTCAGAATTTCATTTGGTAATAGTATGGATCACAAGGCAGATTGTATTTACCTGATTGTGCCAGTCTACAAATTTTCATGGCTGAGGTATATATTCAGCCATTAGAATGTTCAGATGTTCTTATTTTTGATGTGTTGTCCATGAGAGGAGTGGGGCAGACAGATGGGAGAGGAACAGCTTCAGTCCTCTCATCTTAATCTATGCCTGTAAGCCTGCCAAAGCCTGCGATACAGACTGTACTATGTGTGTGTAGAAATATGACTGCAACTGTAATTAAAAAATTAACATCATTAGAGATTTTAGGCTTCCATCAGAAAGGCCTTCTGTAACAAAAACTGCTATTTTAAAAAATTCAAAAATGTTTACAATATTACAAACCCAGTGTTTTTCATGTATTGTAAAATAACTATTTGACATTATGTAGTTCATGGGAGTATTATACATTGTGGCTTGACATCCTATAAAATTGGAAGTCTGAATAAAGCTTGTTTGAACGGTAGGGCCAGCTGTCTTACTTTCTTGTGGAAGTAATGGGATGTAAGAAAATATTTTATTTTAAAGATTGTTGGTTAAGCACTTTTTCTACAAGGTTTTATCCTTTTGTAAAGCTGAGTGTTTTGTTAGTATAAAGCACATGAAGTAGACAAATTCTTTTATTTCTTTATAGTTTTGGAGACAAGTTAAATATATTAATGGTTAATGTAAGGTAGATTATTAACCTAAGTACTGTTTCTACTATAGGCTACGGGTTTGATGTTTTGTGGTTGGCTTTCTCTGTTTCTTTTTCTTTTTTCTTTTTTCTGGTTATTTAATATTTTTAGCAACTTTGCAACATGTTTGAAAGAGAGGTTTTTGCAGTCGCCCTGAATTTGACGTATTGTAATTTATTGCTTATCTATTCTTTATGCTGATTGATTTGAATCCTTCCACTCTAAGTTTTTGAGTAATTTTTATTGACCCTTTTTTCTTGTGTTTGTTAAATGTTACCACTATTGGCAAATTCAGATGAACTTTAGCCTTTTTATAACTCCGCTAGTACATACAACTTTAAAGCATAGGGTAAGCTTTCTTATACTAAGTAATTTGTCTAAACTTATGGGCAACGTTTCTAATCTTGTTAGAATTGCTGAGCGGAGACCCTTTTAAAAGACGTTCATGCATTCATTTACTGCAGATGTATGCTGCCAACAGTGTATAAATCATGGGGTTTTTTCATTTACATGGTCACGTGCAAATATGCCATGAGTGATTTTAACTTACTCAAAGTAGTATCAGCACACTATATTCTGCTAATTTATGAAGTTAGAGTTCTGAATTATTTGTGTCTTCTGAAAATATAAAATGTGACACTTTAAACGCTTGCTTTCTAGAATACATAGAATTACATTGCCTTTTTCATGGTTTGTTTGAAGTCTCTTTGTTAGTAATTTTCAGTTACAAAATTATGTCTTTTTCCCTAGACGATCATGCAGATTTGATTTATAAGTCTGAGAAACTTAATTTAATAATTTTTTTTTTGCTAAAACTTGAAATTATTTAAATATTGTTATTTCATTGCATACCCATAGTGCTAACTTCAGGTCATCAACATCATATAGCAGTAATATAAAAAAGGAAAGCACAAAAGCTTCAAAATGCTTACTTTATTTGGAAACAACTTCTGAAATTTTAAAAATACTTCCATTTTGTTGCCTTGAGCAAAGAACAGTTTTGAGGCATTGATGATGAGTGTAACCAGATACACTTACAGTTTAGAGAATGGAGTGGAAAGTGTGATTTCTCTCCCAGCAGCCATTCATTAGGTTAGTGTGGTCTGGTTTCTTTACAGTGTATATTTTAAGTTACAACTCTATGCACTGCGATCTCTTTTGCCTTCTGTGCTTTCTCAGCCGCCATCAGTGCAGCTCAGAAGCCAATTTCAGCGCCCTAGTCAAAAACCCACTAAATGAATGGAAGTCTCTTCATTGATTCTGGGTGATTAGAATCAGCTTCTGCTATTTTTACTTTGTCATTTTCATCTCAACTTACACACTGAAACAGTGTGATTAATGTGAGATGTTAGGAGTTTCCATAAAAGAAGGTAAAAAATTATGGAGAAATACACAGAAAGAAGGCCCAAGGTAATGAGTGTATTGGTCCTTGCTGTTTCCTTGCACTGCTCCTGCTCCTTCATTTTTCTACTTCCCTTAACCATCGCTTACTCATTTTTCCTTTTTCCCGTGTTCTGTTTCTCTCCCTGTTCCAGGATGTCTTAATTGTAGATCAAATTCATAGTGCCTATTTACTTACCTTTACTAAGTGAATTTAACTCCTGAATTAATTTCTGGTAAATTTAACTATTTCACCAAATCTTTTAATATTTGACAGTGAAACTGCTTTTTTTCTTTATTCAAATCATCATGTGGTATCTAGCGTTGTATTTTGAGGATATGCTGATTTCTTCACTGCTGAGGAGGAACTGTAGTTGTTTTTTAGGGAGTGGAAGAGGTTTTTGAGGAGAAGAATAGGGTGAAAGCTAGCATACTATGTCTGCTGAGCTGAACATTTTAATCGCTATCAGGAAAAATTGATAATTCTGCTGTTGATTAGAATATCCGAGGGAGATGTTTCACGCTGATCTGCATAGGAGAATGAAACTGACTGCAGAGGTTTGTTTTCCTGTGAGACATCCTGTTGTTTCGGTTTTCTCTTGATTATTCACCATCGTTTAGTGATTTTGGTTTTGTCAGGCTTCAGTGATTACTCAACTCTCCAGCTCAGTTCAAAAGTTTATTCCCTCCAGGTTTACATCAGTCTGACAGTGTCTTCTGTTCTTTTATAGACACAGCTCTTACTGTCACTGCATTCTGTCTGCTGCTAGACAGTTGGCTCTTAATATGCAACAGATAGTAAAGTAAAACTCCCCTCAAAACCAGGTCTTACAGAAATGAAGAATGGCATTTAACATTAAAAGCACAGGTAGGGTTTAATTTACTGTTTTCTAGAACTGAAAGTGTTTTGGCACGTACAAGCTGGAGTTAGCACTCCTATTGTTCCTGAAAAAGGTACTGTCAGCCTTGGAAATACTAGCAGTATTTTTCCATTCCTGTCACTCAGCAAAGTATCTGTTTTAAAATAGCAACTGGAGTTTTCTGTAGCAAGCCCACAATTGGAGGATTGTTAGATTAATCTTATGGGTAACAGTGAGATAATAAATGAAGTTTTTTTTCATGTGTTCACAAGCAGGTACATAAAAGCACAAATCAAAGGCATGAGGATATTGACCTTCCTTGCAGTGCTTTAGTTACCTAAAATGCAAAACCTAAAACTGTTTGATTGTCTTTTACTCTCCTGGGCTTATTTTAAATGTTAATATGACTGATACTAACTGCTGGCTATAAAATGATCATTGATTGGTAAAGGCTCCAGTCTTTCAGAAAATATAGTGGAGGTACCCAAAATAAAAGTTGCTTTGATTCAAAAAATTGTACTAGAATTGCTTATATTTGAAGTAATTCGATTCTAAAGCAACTGGCACTAACTCTGTGTAGGCAATCTTAACCATTGTTATTTCTTAACATTTGCAGTCATGACATAACATTACATTGATCCAGAATAATGCAGTCAGACATTTATCTTTGTATCACAATGCATTTGCTTTGGGCTTTGTATAGCTTGGATATTGATTTCTCTGCATATTACTTCTAGTCTTCATAGTCACAGTGAATAGTGGAATAATTAATGAATTACTGTAACATACTTAAAACAATGACATTTTTGTAATTTTTCTTCCATTCAGCTATAATCCTCTGATAATCATGGAGCCATATTTTGCTGGTTTTAAGCACATGCAGCACGACTATGAAGTTACTCTTGAACTCGCAAGTGAAGACACTCAAAAAACTAGAAATGCACAAAATTCTAGGATGGGGTCTTATGGTGTCAGTATTAGAGTTCAAGGAATTGATGGGCATCCTTACATAGTACTAAACAATACAGAAGGATGTTTGTCAGAAACCCCCCCTCCTGGAATAGAACAGCAGATCATTTCTCAGAATGTAAGCAAGCCAGCCACAGACTCCAGTACTACTTTTAAGTTGGAGGACAAAAACGGTGAGCATCCAGAGTTTCCTGGAACACAGCATGTGCAGCCCGGTACACTTAAAAGCCTAAAGATAACCAATCTGGATGAAGAGGAAAATAGGATATCAGATTTTAAAGATGGAACAATTAAATCCTCCAATTTATTGAACTTTCAAAGACATCCTGAGCTTTTACAACCTTATGATCCTGAAAAAAATAACTTGAACTTGGATAAATACCAACCTGCTGTGTGCAGTAAATCTAAATCTTTTGCAGATGAGGATAAAACTGAAGCAAAGCCTTGGATTTCCTCAACTAAAGTAGTGTCCCTACAGAAAACAAATACATACCTTGCAGAGCAAACCAAAGGAAATTCAAAAACGATTAATTTGAACAGATCAGTAGAAGTAGAAAACCAAAATAAACAGCTGTCGGATTGTCCCAGCAGCGCTATCAGCCCCAATGAAGCGTGCGCTTCAGAATCATTTTCATCTGCAGGAGGCTCCCCGTGTGTTAGTCCCGCTGCTTGTCCAGAGACAAGAAAGCCTAGACCAGATGTGCTTCCATTCCGCAGACAAGATTCAGCTGGGCCAGTATTGGACAACTCACGAAGATCATCATCCTCATCAGCTACTCCCACATCTGCAAATTCCTTATACAGATTTTTACTTGATGACCAAGAGTATGCCATCTATGCAGACAATGTTAATCGGCATGAAAACAGAAGATATATCCCATTTTTGCCTGGAACTGGCCGTGATATCGACACTGGATCACTTCCAGGAGTGGATCAATTAATTGAAAAGTTTGATAAGAAAGTTGATCCTCACAGAAGAGGTAGGTCAGGAAAAAGGAATAGAATTCATCCGGATGATCGTAAAAGATCAAGAAGCGTTGATAGTGCCTTGTCATTAGGCCTTGATGTAAATTCAGATTATATAGGTGAATTCAATAAAAGCTTAGGTAAGTCAACAGAGCACTTGCTGAGACCATCTAAAGTTTGCCTTCACAAGCAGTTATCCAGAGATCAAAATTCACCTTCCAAAGAGATAAAGATTTCTGCTCGAAGTATTGGAAAACTGCAGATGCCTGATAAAGACACTCAGAACAGCAGTTTCAATTCTTTGCAATACCATAAACAAAATGGAGCTGATGTGGAGAGTTTGAAGTTTAGGTCATCTACGCTCCCAGGACAGAATAAGAGAGAGGAAGTTAGAACAGTAACTTCTACTTTATTGTTGCCAAACCGAATCACGATTCCACCTGATTCAGGAACCAAGAATGTTTCTGTAAAAACGTTTTCATCCATCCCTAATATACAGGTAAATTAGAATTATTTTTTAAGTTGTGTTCTGCAATCTAGCATATTAAAAGTGTCATATTGCTTTTGTGCTCTTCATTAGAACAAACTTTCATCACACAATACTTGCAAATGGGATAGTGGAGTTGTTCTGGAGAAATGCAAATACCAAAATTATTCCTGTAGTTGCAGGTATAGGAATCAGAGTTTGTAAAACAGTTTATTCTTGTGTGGGTGAAGGAAGATGGTGGGGCCAAAGAAGATTATTGTAGATGATATTATGATAATTCTTGAAAATAAATGCACAAAATTAGGATGCTGAAATTATGCAACTCCATGCAAAATTGTTTTCTTTCTTTTGGTTTGGAATATGCTTTTTTCTTTCACTGTGCCAAAACTCCAACAGATCTTTGTGAACTTTTGACATTTTATCTTGTCCTTTTAGGCAACTCCCGATCTCTTAAAAGGGCAGCAAGATCTTGCACAGCAAACAAATGAAGAGACTGCTAAACAGATACTTTACAATTACCTTAAGGAAGGGTTAGTAAGCAAAATTAACTTTTGGAGAGGAAAATGTTTTTTCTGGGTGTTTATTTTCTATTACATTTAAAATGTGAAACTTTAAAAGCAAAGCTATAACTAAATGAAATGTTTGTTTCATAATTCTGTATTTCAGCTTTGAACTTTAAGGCATTATAGGATCTCAAAGTACCCAGCCAATCAGGACTTGCATACAGTATTTCACAGGATCTGATTAATCTTGTACTTGATATTTGTGAATTAGAATATGTTTTGTCTTTGAAATACTTCTACAGTTACACTTCATACAATATGAAGTTTGTGAAGAATTTGAGTCATACCTCATGGTAGTTTAAGCTTGTGGATTTTTTTAAACAAGGACAGAAAGTGTCTTACGGTTTGACAGAAGTTTTCTTGTTGCTCTGCATTTAATCCTTTGTCCACCTGTAGCTCTTTTACTTTCTATTTTCTAACGATAACTTATTGAAAGATGAAGGAAGAAGAAATGAATTAAAATACACAATGTGCCTGTGTTTCTTTGCATTCCTGATGTAGCAGGTTCTGGGAGCTGCTGAAGTATTATGGTACAGTAGTCAGGACTTGAAAAACCTAATACTAATTACTTCTAATTTCAGTATGTTTGAATAATGTACATGCTGGATACCTGTCTTTCCACAGATACAGTCTTGTAGAAGAGAGCTGCAATTAAAGAGTTTAGTTACTTTATTTTTTTTTTCCTTTTTTTGTTTGGCAGCATGGAGAGGGTGTTAGTGGGGGTTTTTGTATTATTATTGTTTGATTTGGTTTTTGTGGGGTTTCCTTGTTTTGTTTTGGGTTGGTTTTTTTTTTACTTTTTAGAAAACATTTGGAATATACATTTGTAACAGCCTCTCTTTAAAGAGTTTAATTAAATCATAGCTAAGAATTTCTGACTGGTTCATATTAATTTTATTTTTCCTTTATAGTGGTGATTTTCAATAGTTTGGACACTCTGAATTTGTTTTGATGTTAACAAAATAGTACCTTTGATCATGTTGTTTCTTACTTGTGCTGTCTGTGTTTTAGAAGTGCTGATAATGACGATGCAACAAAGAGGAAAGTCAACTTAGTTTTTGAGAAAATTCAGACTTTAAAGTCAAGAGCTGCTGGAAAGACACAGGTATACAATTTTTTAAGTTGCTTTGGCTTGTTTCAGAGTGATATAATGTTAAATCAGGGCTTTAAAAATTTGAATCCCCTCACTTCTAGTTCCTCGAATAGTATAGCTTAATTTTAACCATACACTGAGGTCACTTATGGGAAATATTTTTGTTAACAATTAAAAAAGGAGGAGATGCAAACTTAACAAACATCAAAAGGTTGTTGAATTAAAGAAAAAGCTAACGTACATAGCTTTAAAAATATTGATGGAGTTTTTTCTCATTATAGTGATGTAAATAAATTACTCTTTTTCACTTGTGTATCTAATTTGTAATTTTGAAAAGCAGTAATCTAGGATATTGTCTAAAAACCATATTATGATAGTAGCATTTGGTGATCTTTGTATTGAAAAGTTTTTGTTACCTGCTACATGATGCACTATTTTTTCAGTTCTACAGCAAAGTGATGAAATGACCATTTGTTGCAGTCTTGGCATAAGAAGGACTAAATGCTTACTTTTGATGATTATTTTATCCTGGTCTATAATTAGTCAAAATGAAAATATGAAACACATCTTAAGAAACTAACGAAAAACAGTGTTTGGAAGTCTGTCTTTGACATATGAGCATGGATTCATTTGTCCTTTTTGTGTAACTGGTGATAATCTCAGTCAAATTTGGCCCCGGGTATTTGTGATTTATTGCCCATTTTTAATTTTTCTTTAGGTTTGTGAGGTTTTTTCTGTATTATTGACAACATGCCTTGAGCAATTCCAGGTTTTATGAAAATCAAATCACGGTTCCTTTCAAAGTGTTAGCTTGGCTCAACCCATTTGAAAAGTCCCTGGTGAGCTGAGGCACTTTATTAGCCTTTCTTGAGATTTTAAAAAACAATTGCCAAAGAACATCTTAATTTTGTGGGAATAAATATCTCTATTTAATTGTAGGTTTCAGATTCTTCAGCTGAAGTAAAAGCCTTGGTGGAACAGAAAGCAGAGCTTGAAAGGAAAGTGGAAGAATTAGAGAAAAAACTGGATCTGGAAATTAGGGTATGGCACTGTTGTTATAAGGGAGTTGACTATTTCAAATATAGTTTTCTAAGTAAGTGACAACTGTTCAACCATATGAATCTTTTTCGCTTCATATTCTTTTTAATCCAGATACACCTGTGCTTTTAGAGAAGACTTTTTATTTTATGTGTAGTTGCTCATAGCATAGTTACCCTCGTTAAGAAAACCTTAGTATTTGAGGAGTTCGAAGCAGTGGATAGAAATGTTAGGCACATGCATGTAAAATTTCTTGGACATCTTCAGAGGTAAATGTTAATCTGTTGACTGCAGTGAGACACAGGGAGTGAGAAGCAAACTGTATTACTCATAGCTGCTGTTTATTAATTAGAGCATTATTTTTACAGCGTTGAATTCCAAGTAATTAAGTGTTGCTCTGGAGACATGAGAAGGACAGCTTGCCTTCTTTTCGGTTTGCATTTTGAGTCTGTGCTAAAAATCAATATACTTGAAACTGATTAGATGGTACTGAGGAGACTTTACTTCTCATGTTTCTAATAAAAATAAAAAAGCAATGCTTTGGGTGCTTTAATAAACATTCCAGGCTTTTATTATTAATAAATTAATAAGAACTTCTACAGATGAAAAATATGAAAGTCTTGAAATGGCTTCTTTCATATAATAAAAAAGAGCCTTTAATTTATTTATGCTTAGTCTGTTATCTTACTTAACTTTTGTGTACAAAATTCAGAATCAGCAAAATTCCAAAGAAGAAAGAGATGCTACACGAGCCAGCCTAAAAGATCTTCAGTTGCAACTTGATGAAAGCATATCTGAAAAAGCAGCTTTAAAAAAGCAGCTGGAAGAAAGCGAGAAGGAACTCAGAGAAAACCTAGAAGAGTGAGTTACTTCTAGAAAAGATATTTATTGGCATTTGTACACTTTCTTAAACCTTTTGTAGTAAAAGAACCTGCGTCTTCAGAATATGCTAATGGCATCAGAGTGACAATTATTATTATGGGAAATGTTTCTGCCCTTCAGAAACAGCATGTTTTTAGAATGTCTGGAAGGAGAAGAAATATTGCTGAATTTACAGTCTTCCTTTTAGTGCAAATTGCTTTTAGTATTTCATGATCATAATATATAATTCACGTCTTTACAGTATGGAAACACCAGAGTGCTTTAGTCAAGAATGTAGTACCAGGTTTAAAATAAAATAGAACCTTCCACTTAAATATTTACTTAAAAGAGTACTGAATTTTACCCCTCTGATGTTTCATTTTTCTGCCTCATTGTAATCCATTTCCTTGTATGGTACATGGGAATAGATACTTGTACCTTTTTAGTACTTGAAAGAACAAATTAGTATTTCTAAAAATTAAAAAATTCTGTCTGATTTTTCCTGATGAGGCTTTTTCAAGTGAAGATGGAACAGGAGCAACACCAGACTGAGATCAGAGATCTTCAAGACCAGCTGTCCGAGATGCATGATGAACTGGATATCGCTAAACATGCTGATCAAGGGGAGAAAGAGGTTCTGATTGAGGTTAGTTACGAAGTACCAGAAGAAGGGTGAAAATACCAAAGGAATTGCATAAAAAGGGGGAACTAAGATACAGGTAAAAGAAATATACACCTTAGCTTTTCCCATTCTATCAATCTAAAACAATATACCATTATTATGTGCCCTAAGAAAGTGTGTTATAATAGCTACATTAACTCTAAAAGGAATACAAAGTGTAAGTACCATTGTTTTATAGAATAGAACAAATAACATAATGGTTGAGGGATAGCTCGGTTATTCACTATTACCAGATAATCATGTCAGTTTTAACGATTAGATAGGATTTTGGGTCAGAACAAGGAAGATCCACTTAAAGAAGGTGTACATACTAGCAGGACCAGCTGAGATTCAGCTAAGAAAATGAAAAGAACTCACCAAACCAGTCTCTAAATTATTCACCTCCTGTTAATGGGAGAGAAGAGAAGGCATACAGTCTGAAGAGGAATAGAAGACGTGTGGCTTTTCTGTCACCTTGGGATGAGAGAGCAGTTAGATTCAGCCCTGGTTATCGTGATATACTGATGATGAAATAGAGAACACCCTGTAATAAATTTGTTGATAAGGGTATGTAAGTGTATCAGTGCATAATGGTTCAAGAGGAAGATTAGAATTCAGAATTATCTTAATACCTTTGTAATACCAAACAGTTCACTTCTCTTAATCCTAGTGCAAAGAAATAGCTGAAGAAATGGAAGCTAAATATTAAAATGCAAAATAGGGAGCAAAAGCACAGACAGTAGATCTCAGGAATATTAAAGACGTTTGGATGCATGACATGCTGAGCAGAATGATTACCTTGTTTTGTGTAGGTGAGATTTGAGTACTCTCTTAAGTTGCCCTTGTAAATCTTAGCCACTGCAGTTGAGAGTTGTACGTAAGTAGGGGGATATCTGGGATGATTGTGATAGTGCTGAAAAACATTACCTATGAAGAAGGACTTTAATCTGAAGGGAGGTGTAAGGGAAGAGTCAAAAATACAGCTTTTATAATGTTGCTGTAAAGGAGATAGTGATCCTTTTTTTTCTGTGTTGTGTGGGAATATAGTAAGAAAGAGTAATAGGGTAAGACTTAGTTGCAGAGATTTGAAGTGATGGAAAACACTTTCTATCATAAACGATGGAACATGGCTGTCTGGGGTGGTAGTAGAATCTTTTTCATTGTAGGCTTTTAAGGATAGAATAGATGATGTGTGTCAGGAATGGTTTAGATGTACTGATCCTGCTTCAGTGCGGGGGAAGTTTACTTTCCCTTTTGAAAGTGCAATAATTATTCACAGATGGAGAAATACTGAATTAGATAATTTTTAAAGCTGTACTTTTTTGATTGTTGGTGTTGGTTTATTCTGCGTTTGTATACGTCAATGTGTGTATTTATTCTTCAGATTCACTGACTACCTACTTCCTTCCCGGCAATTTGGAGAGGAAATGACTCCTAGGGGAAACATGGTGGGAGGAGGAAGGGTGTAGAGTCATGAACTCAGCTGGAAAGCACTTGTTTGTCTTCAGGACTTGCAGAAGCAACTTTATTCATTCTAGCAGAATTGGCAACAAGGAATTATCATTGGGTTCATTTCTCTTGCAGTGTGAGAAACAAAGGTTTTTCTTTATTCCTATCTACCTCTTTGCTACAGAAGGTGTGACTGAGGGAGTCGATAAATTACAACCTTATTTTGACTCCTGCTTCATCTACCGACAACGTAACATACACCATCAAAATTTTTTCATAGTTCCTCAGCATCAGATATGTTGCCCCATTATAGAAAACATCACGTGTTTGTTATACTTCTAATATTTTTAGGGTTTATTGACTTTTTGGATTACTACAAAAGCTGCAAAAAATATGCCAGTAGTACAAAATGAAGTTGGCATTGTAGATCTTATACTTCGATGCTTTCCTTCACTGAAGAACAAACAGAACATCGTTTGGAACTGTTTGTCATGCAGTTGTGTTTAATTTTGTTCTTTAGGAGCTGATGCAAATGAAACAGGATCTGCAAGAAGTATTAATAGCAAAAGATCAACAAGAAGAGATTTTGAGAAAGAGAGAGAGAGAGCTTACAGCTTTAAAAGGAGCACTAAAAGAAGAAGTATCTAGCCATGACATGGAGATGGATAAACTTAAAGAGCAACACGATAAAGAATTGTTCAATCTACAACAGAGCCTGGAGAAAGCCACAGAGGTGAAATAAGGGGTTACGATTAATCTCTGCAGGGAAATGCCGTATGCCCAACAGATGTCCCATACTAGATGCTTTCAGATATTAATATTTTCTTAGCAAAATGCATAGGTAAAGATTTGGGCTAGGACATTCCTTCATTTTATTTCTGTCAGATATTTGAGAAAATCTCTAATAAAGGCGAACTGTGCTTGACCAGTATGTCAAAATTGTAGGCTCAGTTTTATGCTTAGAAATATCCATGCTAATTTATATCTTTTACGCATACCTTATTGGTGTTCAGTGAGTTGCAGTTATCCTGCTAGTTGTGGCCAAAAACATGCTTTAGAATTGCATTAAAATTAGGCTTAAAACTTGAAAGAAGTTCCCCAAGCTTTATATACTTTATTAACAAGATAGGAGCATATATGGACGATGCTGGATAGATGCTGTATGACTGAATTCTGCTAGAGTGTTCTTTTAAAGGGTTGTTTTTAAAGTGCTATTTTCTATCAGAAAAATTTATATATGCTGGTTTGTTTATGCAGCCTAAGACTTCTACTTGAGATTGTTTAGCTTTGATTATATGTGTTGTTTCTCTTTGTTTACATCATCATGAAGATATTTGACTCATCTGAGCCGCTTGAACTGAATTCATTTTTTCTTTGAGAGAAAAGTAGAACATTTAAATTATCATTTTTCATTATACAGTAATTGTAGTGACAGCTTAACCTCAGTGAACCATCTTTCAAAGAAACTGCATGGTAATTTACTGTATTTCAATTATGAAACTGTAATTGCAACTGACAAGAAATGAAAGAGTAGTCTGTTTGGCATAACAATAACACAGTCTGGGAAATGGCTCTGACTAGGTTGCTGTGGCTTAGAGATAGTTCTAAATAGCATTTATTTGCTTGTGTGACAGTCTATCTAATAGTAAATTCTAATAGTAAATTTAATAAGATGTTCAAAAGTGAAATTTAATTAATTAATGTTGCTCTGAGCACCAGTTCTCTTCCAATCTTACTTCAAGTGATTTTTGTTGGTTTTCTTTTAAGAAACACCTATAATTCTTAATTGGAAGGTGGAGGTTTTTGTGTGGTTTGTTTGGTGTTTTTGTTTTTTTAATCTTGCAAGTATTAGTACCCTTAACTTTTTTTTTTTTTAAGCCTGGCATTATATGTATACCTGCTGGCTGAGACTAGTTGTTGAGTTAGATGTATCATCTGTCAGGAAAGTATAACCAGTCTCTGCCGGGAGTTAGATCAGTGATATGATCAGTGATATGCTGTGTTCTGACATAAGATATTAAATATTGGTCTTATAATTAATCTGGAATACCTAACAGTGTGTGTGAAAGTCGTGTTTTAAATACCTGAAGCTACTTGACCTGTTAAATTGTTTTTTTTTAATATTATTGCAAGCTGGAAAGATTTGTGGTGGGGTAGAAGAAATTTGCATCAAAGATTAGTGGAAAGGGCCATTCTGTTGTATTTAAGAGGAAAACAGGTGTGTAATTGCTGTAACAGTGGCTTATATAGAAAATATGGATACTGATGTTTGGTGTATCAGGGTATATTGGAGTCTGTATGTACGAGGTTGTTAGTTCTTATGTTACTTCTATATCATCCAAATCGGTACACTGAAAAAGGTGTTTTGTGATATTTATTAGGCAAAAGGGTGCTTTTGCAGGGAGAAAGGAAGTAATTTTTGTGCCAGTGTTCAATCAACAGAATTTTTCAGCTGCTGGAGACATCAGAAAGGTTGGCAAGTAATGTACAGTGCATTTAGTCTATTTGATTAGAATGCCACACATAGGTCTGTTTTGAAATCATGTTAGAAACATACTCAAGGTGATCTGCTAGGAGAACAGAATGGGGTCATTATGTCCCGCGCGATGCTATCCTCAAGCTTACTGATATGGTGGTAGGTTGGAGTTTTCTTGTTCTTTAGAATAGAGATTGTTAGATAAAGCCACAGTTATTCAGATGCTAATTTTCTTTGTTACAGTTTACCTTTAAAGTCATTTTTGTGTTACATCTTTTGCTTGTGGTCTTGAGGTGGCTATGATTGTTCTTAACTTCATTGCTTGTTTACCAAGACTGAGACCAGACTGTTTCTGTTTAACAATGGTAAAAGTTTTACTTTTATATAACATATCTCTGTGGGGTAACAATTATCTTTAATAAGAAATTAAAAATTTAATGTCTGTCTTACTCAAAATGGGTTTCTCTATCACCACAAGTGCTAGGGCAGAAATGAATATGAATTCCTTCCCGGTGTTAATGTAATACAAAATTTTACATTCTTTAATCTGACCCTGTAACACAACAGGCCAGAATTGTACTACCTAACTATGAATGCTGTGTCACTATAGATGAAGTGCCACTGTTCCAGCAAAATTTGGATATAGCTTTTGAAATTTAATACTGTAGGTAAAAGGTTGTAGCAAATTGCAGCTACTACTGTTCAAATTCCACTGAAATTGTGTCAGCTTGAGAGTGCAGTTGCAAACTGCACAGCAGTCAAATTTATGCCAGTTCTGAGATGCAGTCTGTACAAATTTTGTTGTTCAGAAAAGCTGTAATCATCACATTATGAAGAGGCTTACCTAAGCCTGACTTTGATTTATTCAGAGTTCATCATACTTCTGACCTTATCAACAAAATGATATACACTCAGAATTTAGAATCTGATTCATTTATCAATACGTCTAAGAATTCAATGAAGCTTGTGGTCATGTGAGTTTTAACTATAGTGTATGTATTAAGACATGTGATATGATTAAGGAGAAGAAGGAATTTTAGCAGAGTAAGAGATAGGAATGGCAAAAAACAGTTTTCCTTCTGCACATGTTATGAACTAAAAGTGTATTCCTTTAAAATAAGAAAACAGTATAAAATTTTGAGCATTGTGAATGGGAATAGATTTTGGTTTTGTTTTTTCCTCATTTGTGTGAAATGTTTGTGAGTTTAGCTGAATCTAGCACAGAGCTGTAAAGAGCTTAGAAATGAAAGTGAACATTGTACCTTTTTCTGCCTAACCTGGTTATATATTTCTTCTTCAAAGTTAATAAAAAATGTCCCACAGAGCAGAAACTTAACAAAAACTAGCTTAAGCATTGTAAAAAGTACTGATACCTACTGTATATGCCTTTCTTGTAGAAATGGCTTGGCATATATAGTTTAAATGTAAAATGAAACATAACTGAATCTAGTATACTCTGAAAACCTGTTTTGGAGTAATACTGTGCAAGCACCAAACAGCAGTTACCCCAAGTTACTCAGGGTAAAGTGACGATGTAACTGGTATTGGAGTATCGCAAACACACTTTGGTACATAAAGTGATAGACAAATTTAATTTATATAGCTGTAAAATCATACATATGGAAAAAGAATAATAGGATCTAAATTAACTTATGCCCCTCTAAGGTGAAATCTTGGGGTTATAATAAATAGCTTTATAAAAACATCATCTTGATAGCAGTAAAAGTAACAAATTATATGATAGGAATTACTCGGACATAGGAAAATCATTATGCCCTTATATACATACATCCATAACTGACCTGAACATGCATCATGAATTCTGTGTCTGAGCACAGGCTGTTTACCTCAAACAAGGTACACAACAGCTGGAAAAGTTTTAGAGAAGGTGAGCTAGTAGTCCAAATGCCACTGGTGGGTTTTTTCTTTCCTCTACTTGCCTGAGGCAGCCTTTGCCTTCTTGAAATAACAGTTTTTATTTGTTTCAGTGGTAGAAGCTGGTTGATAATTGATCTGAGCAGTTTGCAGAGTCAGAGAATAGTGGAGTGGCTCGTCCAAGCCAATGTTTCCTCTTTTGTGGACTACCTTCCCCTGCCCTCCTTTTCATTTTTTGCCCTCCTTTTACCAGCCCTCTTTTACCAGCCCTGGTATGTTTTTGATTGATTTCCAGCATGGTCCTACAAACACTGATGGAGTAGGGGATAGAGAAGTATGATGCACAGAAAGAAATGTGGTGCTGGAAGGGAGGCTGCAGGCATCGTTACCAGAAACATATTTTAGAACTGTATATGGAAAATCTGGGACACAGATTTGTTTTGCTTAAGTGTCTGTTCTGTGCATGAAAAGAAAGTTGTTTGGTAATAGCATCATGCATGTTTTTAGGCACCCATTAAATAAAATACCAAACAAATTATGGAATATTAGCTGTGTTGTCAATGAGAATAATAAACATGCCTCTAAAGCTCACTGAAGATGTATCTTGTTGACTTTGGTGCTAAAAGCAAGGTTTTTAAGTTCCAGCTCCTCTGGTCTTTCATCTCCATGCAGTTTACTTCATTTATTTAGTGAGGACATGTGTTTGGATGCAGACAGTACCATGAAACTACAACTGGGTGGTTTTTATATGGTCTGTGGGGTCAGAAAAGTGTCTGAACAAAATTGTCCTGCAAAGTTCAATTTGACTTGTATTTGACCACATCTAAACAAGACAAAAACCCACCCATCTGTTTTATCTGTAGCAGTCATTTCACCATTGTGAGCCTTGTTCAGCAGGACCATTTCACTTAGTCTGGGCTGGAAAGAGGGTGTTGTTTGTGTTTGGTTTTCTTTTGTTTCTGAAAGTTGGCAAGAGCCTGTGCAGCTCAATACCATCAGGAGGATCTCTAGTCCTTTTCAGTAGAAGACACTGTCGGTATGTTTGGGTGGTTTGTCATGTGAAAGTGTATGTTTGTGTATGTGTGTGGTGTGATTGACTATGTAAGCCTATTCAATAGGGTACAATGTGAACACAGAACTAGTTAATATTTTACTCCAGTCTTTGCAGCAACTTCTGACCTTGAAAAAACTGTTAGTATAAACCAGTTTGAGTATGTCATGTTACATAGCTAGGAGGCTAAAATGACATTGATATAGCTACAGGTTGAGAGATTAATACTTTCCTGGCTCTGGATTTTATAAGTGTGTAAGTGTAAGACCATGCCTATATTGGGAAATTTTGTTCAGTATGTTCTGTGGGGGGAAAAAAGGAAAAAGGTGCATTCTCAGTTTTAAAATGTAAGCATTTAAATCTTTCACTACATCTCATAAATGAAAACCTAAGTAGTGATATGATACTGCTTAGATCAGTGAAAATGACCTTGCAGGGAAACAAGTCTTGTCTCTAAACTGTCACAAGTGAATTATTTTTAACCAGTTAATAGAGTGGCTTGAGCCGAAATGGAAGGAAGGGCAGTCTGACTTGCTTGTTAATTTGTGCAGTTGCTTACTGAATAATATCTTGAAGTAGAGCTGAGGGGTCAGGTTAGTGACAGTGTACCTACAGTGACCCTTCTAACAGGTAACTAATGGTAGCTGACTTCCAAAGGCATAGCCGTGTGTTAAAGTAGGCTAGGCCTCATTTTGAGATGATGGGAAGAATTAATATAGTCAGTGTAAGGTAGAGAAGCAGTAAGTAAAGCTGTTTAGTATCTTTTCAAGAAGCTTGGGTTTTTATGTTTAGTGGGAGGTGGGCAGGGGGGTTGGTATCCTAACACTCCATTTTGCTTTTAAGGAGTTTACACATTCCTTTTTTAGAGGTATGAGATTTTATTATCTGTACTATCCAGTGTTCCTGTGTCATTCATCCCAGGGCTTCCCACTGCTTTAAGAAAGAGTATCTGAGGTTAGAAGAATTGCCTAAAGGTACAGTGGGGAAGAAGACCGGAACTGCAAACAGAGCTACAAACAGAAATACAGACCTGTTATTTGCATTCATGAGCTTTAAAAATTAGATGACTATGCCTGAATAATACTGATTTCAGAAGCTCTCTTTACTGAGGAACTAGTAAGGATTACAATTAAAAGGCTCTCCCTATGTTGAGACTCAGTGTGGTTGCCATTTTTCCTTGGGTGTCAGTCGTTGAGTGTAGGTTGGTTTTGGTTTTTTTCTTTCTTTGGAAATCGCCTGCATGTTACCTAGGGAAATCGGTGTCTAGTTGTTTTATTTAAACTTGGTTTGCTTATATACAAAAAGGAAAGGAAAGGACAATAGAAAGGAACTTGATATCTCCATTACTGTTACCCCCTTAGGATTATGTGAGGGAGTGGGGTAGATCTGAATCCCTGAAGCCACATGAAACTTTTTACACATAGTTCACGAAGTTAAACAACTCGTCCAGCATCAACCTAAAAAGGTGGTCTGTGAGACTTCAGAGGTGGTTTCAGCAGACAGTATTTTCCCTGATACCTTGTATTCTGCACCAGGAACAGAGTGAAGCGAGCAGCCACACCATTCCCTATTTTTCAGAAGGATTTGAAAAATTATCATCTCCTTTTCCTTGATTCCACAAGTATGAGTATGGAAATAATATTTGAAAGTGTGTTACTTCCATTAAAAAATGTCTATTTGTGCTCAAGCTCATTTAGAATGGAGTTTTATTCTTTATATTTTTATTTCAAGTATGTCAATTAAAGAACAGTGAATTGGTTGAATTCAGTTTTACTCAGCTGAACTTCATTCTGAAAAGAAATGTACAGGCTTTTTGAAAAATTGGCCGAGTTATGCCAAATAAATGTAGAGTCTAGCCAAAATTTAACAATTCTAATAAACTGTGAATGAGATATTTAGCTTCCCCTCACTTTAGCTCTTCCTGTATTTTGTAAAAGGCAGTGTGGTCACTGCCAAAGGGGAATTTCACCAGCTGAAACACTGAAGTCAGCCAAAACCATTTTTTAATGATCAGTTACACAACCACTTTCATGTCTTTGCCAGTGTGGAGGGTGTGGTAAAAAAAGGTGGGGAGCCACAGAACATTTTCTGCATTCTTATCCGAGAGATTTCTTGCTGTTTTCAGGTTGAGGTAGAATATTTTATTTGCATCTCAAGGACCCTGTTCGTGTGTTCTGTCTGGTTTCTTTGGGTTTGCACGAAAACGGATGGGAAGGATTTTGATGCTTTTTGTATTAACTGAGCTTTACCTCTGATAGTTTAAATCTTCTTACTGCTTGCACCAAAACTGAGAGTAGAGTAGTATGTAAAAATACTTACTTTAACAAGTTTTTTGTGACAAAGGAATTGAAACAGTATTTATTGCTTTATTTAATCTTGATTTTGATTAATTTTAATGCATTTAAAAATATTTCTGGATGAATATATAACTATATACAAGGACACAAACCCAAACTTTATTAGATTCATTTCTTGTAAGGTGATACATCTGAAAGGAGCTGGATGAGAAGTGAGGGAGTTGAATTTCATTGCTCAAGTTCCCTTAAGGAGAATAACTTCCTTAGGTCCAAAACTGAAAAGTAGATGTCACGTGTGTGACACCTGTGACTGTGTAGGCTCATATAAGCAGACCTGTGCTAGGTTGGACTTCATAAATCGGGTGTACGTACCAAGTCAAATAGTGCTCATATGTATGTGCATGCATTCTCTCACTTCCTTCTCATCCATCGGTTATGAGTTAAAATAGTTTTGTACTCACTTAAACGCAATGTTAGAATATTTTATTTATCAGTGTCTTTCAGACTTTAGTCTGTCCCTGCAATCAGTGCATACTATTGAAAGTTCTTCTGAAGAAACAACTATATTGATTATTTCACAAATTTTCATTCCTTTTCTCAACATAGCTGCAAGCTCGTGAGTAATGTTATTCCCCATATTAAGTCTAAGAAACTAAGAGGTAGATTGCTGTCTAAAGGATCTATTAATTGTGCATGTTCAACTTCAGGTGCCTAGGTTAACATAAGATAAACCATTATATAGTCCTTGATATATCCAGGGTACAGTTTTTTCTGACTTCAGTTGCAACTGTGCACTCAAGACTTCGGAAACCAAACCCTAGCATTTCAAATCATGCACTGAGGAAATTTAAGGAGCGTGCAGTTATTGATCCCCTCTGGAAAGTTTTGGTTGAATGATTCGCCTCAGGAGCTCTTTGGCAAAGACAAGAATAGAGTTCTGATTCTCCAGGGATGCATTTGAGTACCATAGCTCTGTTACACTCCCACTCATTTCTGCAGCACTCCTTTATTTCTGCTTCCTCTTTGACGGTAGACCCTTGACTTGTTCTCAAGCTGATTGACTAATCCTTTAAGCTTCAGAATTAAAATGTATGAGAACTATTAGAAGAAAATTGTTGTTTATTGACTACCATAGATTATATTTCATTATATTTCATTATTATCATTATTATTATTATCTTTATTATCATCTTTTTTTTTGTGGTCAGAAAATGATCTTTTTTGCGGTAGACCTTTCCTTTAGGATTTGATAACTTGTTTTATTCATGGTCCTTTCGTCTGCTGCTGGGCTAATAAGTAAAGCTACTGCACATGGAGTATGACACAAAGACAGCAGAAGCCTATCTCCAAGTAATCACAGGACTTTGTATTGTGGAACATCATTACAGCTATGTTTTCTTTCTTCTAGACAGGCTTCTATTTTTTTTCGGATTTTTTCAGAAGGTTGCAACCCATTTCCGGCTGCTTTTACCAAATCTCTGTAGCTTAAGTCTGTTGATAAGGCTTGCTCAGTCTTAAATCTTAAGTTTCAACATGATACAATTTGAGAAAGCATTTGCTCAAAACTAATAAATGAGAAGGTATGAGTGTGTTTACGAAGTCTGCAAGGATGTGGGTATTAAGAGGAAGGTATTATTCCTTCAGGGATCGTAGAGATGGAAAGCTGAATGTGAAATGGACTAAACATAGGGAATAGAAGGTACTGAGTTCCCTGGAAGACTGAGGGAAGACAGATATATTGGAAGGAAAGACAAAGCAAATGCAGACAAACAAACATAAAAAGGAAAATGCTATAGGGCTTTTACCTTACATAAATATAATTCCATAATATTATATTATAAAAGCTTGACTTACTAAAACATACTGCCACAACTAGCAAGTGGGAGTAAAAAGAAACAGATGTTTTATGTATCATAGGGAAGAAAATGCATTATTGGAATTGAGATATGTTAATTTTAAGATCCAAAGAGCCTATTTCAATGCCTGATACAATTCCCCTCCCCCCTCCCCCTTTTTGGGGGTGTTTTTGGGAGTTCTTGTTGTTTGGTTGGTTTGGTTTATTTTGTATGGCAAATATGTCTGAATATAGAGAATTTCATTACAACTTTTGTCTTCAAGAATCCCGTTTGACCAGTTTTATCTGTTATGTGCTTAATATGTCTTTATGTACATAATTGCATTTCAGCTCTCTGAAGAGGGTGATCCACAATTCTGTAAACTAAAGTTCATGTTATAGTAACAATGTTTGTTAGTGTTTCATATTCAGCTTAAATCATTACTTTGTGACCTTTACCCAGTTCTGGGTTAAATTTATATAAACTTAGTTAAAATGATTGCCAAAACATTACCAACATCCTCTAGTATTAAATGTAGCAATGTAGAGGATTTATGAATGGGTACCAACAGGAGTCATTCATTGATGTAGTGTCATGAAGTTTTAAGAACCTTTTATTAACTCATACTGTTTATGTACAACACCATTATAATTCTCTAATTCAGTGCTTTTGCAAACTGCTTTCAACTCCTTGTTTGAATGTGTGAGCCAGTCACTGAATTTTAAATGAAGGCTGTGCCTTCTTGCTGGTGTAGACAGAACCAAAAAGACTAGGATTACCGCTGGCTGTTAGCAAATAGCATCTGTTGTACAGTTTAAACTGTCTATGCTTTGCCACTTTCAGTTTTAACCTATGAAATACAATAATTGGCATTCAGAATTTATCAAAGTACATAGCAGTTTCACTGTAATTTCAGTGCAGTTGTCTTCATATCTTCTACTGGAATGTTTTCTTGTGGGAATTGTATGTAGAATATAGTGGGCCATCTCTAACGACAGAGTGGTAAATTTAATGTATGGTCTCTGTGTGACTGATATTGCCTTCTAGTTGCTTGGGGCTGGTTGAGTACGCCATCTGTGTGGTAGGGTTCCATAGTGAAAGGATGCAACAATCTATTTCTGTTTCAGCAGTGTCTGTGCCTGGTTTGATAGCTGCTGGCCTAAACCTGATGTAGTTGTTCAGTGTACGGATGGGTGGGGATCTCTCTCCACCAGGTTATCCTCTAATGGTGTCACTACAAGGTCTGTTGTAACAACATTTCAGTGCTTGTTTCCTTTGTGTATCCTTTCTAATGATACCTAGGCTCTTTATTATCATGTTTACCTGTCTTCCTAAGAGAAGACCTGGAGGGGAGGTAGCAGGTGATGTATGGTGCCAGGTAAGACTCACAGTGGAGAATATTAGGAGGAAAGAGGCGCAGAGTGCATGTGCATGCATTTTCTACTCATCAAAGAACATTTAAATTGTATTTGTGTGGTTTGACTTAAATTTGACTTAAATTTCCTTGTCAAATTAAAAATATTCATGTATTGTGTTTTCTAATATCATCCTGAATGATATAATGAAGAATAATCTTCCATGTCTTATGTGGATAGTACAACTGAATAAGGTAAACTGGCAGGAGGGATGCTTCTGTGTGTCTTTCAGTCATATCTGAAACAAGTTGAAAAGATGTTGAAGCAAGAGTGTATATTGAAAACTACATTGAGAAGAAAATTTATCCTTCTCTTCCCAGAAGATAATTAAGAAAAATGCTCGCTCTCCAATTACAATACAGTAAAGCTCCCTGTATATGCCAAGAGAGTGTTCCTACTGTCTTGAAAAAGTGTGTGTGTGTATGTATTTATTGATGGTATTTTTTAAGACATACTAACATTTCCAGGTGAAATAAAGGAATTTTGTGCTTAACATGTTAGAGAATTTGTTTGGGAACGGTTAATTCATGTGAAGGTGTAACCCTTGTAATGATGCCAAGGTCATCAGAGACCTGTGGAGATCTGGTATCTGGTTAAGTGCTGATCACTCAGGCAGCTGGAACTTCAGGCAGATTGTACTTATATACCAAATTTATTTCCAGGTTTTTAAATTGAGTTAGTAAAAAAAATACTTGCAACTTGTCCTTTATACTTCACTACCTTTTATATGTATGTACCTAGCATCTTGCCAACTTACTGAAATATATAGTGAAAAAGGAGACAGAATACCAGTTTAGTTTAATTTTAGTGGCTGGAACAGTATCCGAAGATACATACAGCAAAAGGCAGGCTGGAGCAGATCTCTAGATGTGAGTGCATCAGTGTAGGTTAAACATAATTTTGAACCTGTTAGGTTAAACACACAGACACACACGTATGTATTTATATGTGTATGTGTGAATGTAGATCTGAGGGGTTTGTTTGGTTGTTTGCTTTTGTGTGTGTGTGCGTGCTTCTAAATAAATAATGCTTGCCGTAGAGATTCCACTACCTCATAGTAGATGAGGTAGTGGAAGCTTCAGGTACAGTGTGGGTCTGCTGGAGTCCTCTGTCTCTTACTGCGCAACCCTGTGTAGGCGGTTGGATGAAAAAGAACAGACAAATCAACATTCCTTTCCGTGAACTCCCCAGCATGCCTCAGCTGCTTTCACTCAGCTCCAGAAACGGGAAATGAGACAAAAAGCAGCCACTGGTGGAGTGCTTGCTAATTAGTAAAGCTTTGCTGTATGCAAAAAGCAAAACTTAAAGGAATATATAATTTTGGTATATGAGAACTTAAAGCAACATCAGAGGTTTGTTTCAGAACTTCAGCTAGTTATGTACTTAAAAGAACAAGTTTTTTCAGTATTTTCAAAGACCAGAACTTGTCAGCCTGCTTATGCTGCCAGACTTTTTATAATAAGTTCATTGACCCCGTAGACAGTCTGAGTATTTTCTGAGTTACCGCTTTATCAAACTAATTTGCATGATTCTAAAGCTGTTGCATGCTAGAAAACAGTCTAGTGAGGGCGCACTCTGTAAACAGCCTTTTATATAACCTTGCTTATTTCTTTTGGGACAGGGAGGAGAAAATCAGGAGCTGCAATCAAAAATAGCATAACTGAAAACTGATTTTCACGCTTTCATAAAATATTCCACAAAACAGTCTCTTACTAAACTACTCCATAGGATTTCTTTTGTTCTCACCCAGATAAATAGACTTTCACGTGCAAAAGCATTATCCTTCAGTAATTAATGTGTAGTTACTTCTTGTCACCGGATAGAGGCCAAAAAGTATAAAAGGATTCAAAAAGGATTAAAGAAATTAATGAATGATACATTCGTGGAAGAAAAACAGTGAAAGCTGGGGGTGTGTAACGGGGAAAGATTTGCCCCATAAGTTATTCTTCCTCTTTTTGTCTGTAAACATCAGCTATGGCTACTAGAGAGAATACTCATTGACTTGTCTCAGTTCTGGTGTTCTTACTGTTGTTTAGGGTCTTAGTGTAGAAGCAGTGGGCCTATACATGAGAACCAGGTCTTTGTACAGAGTATTGCTTTGTATCAGACTCTGAATCCCCCAGGGCAAGAACCACAAATTGCATCTCGTATTCTTTTATGTTCTTTGGAGAGGATTCTGACTGACAAACCAATGGAGAGCAAAGATCAAACCCTTCCAGCTCTTTACTCCAGAGTTAAATGCTTACAAGTACATACCTGGTCAGTGTTATAGCGTAACAGTATGCGTAATATAACAATATAGACACATATTTCCACTCACGGTTGCCACAATAAATGGTAGGGTGTTTTAGAGAGGGTTAAGTGGTGAGACTAAGGTGATGATTATGTATATATGTCTATCTTTATGCGTGTGTGTGTATTTGCACATATATTACAGTTGATACTGTTCCCAAAGTTGATGTACTCTGCAGTCCCACAAATAGGTGTATGGACGTAGAAAGTTGTATGGCAGTGCTTGGAATAAGCAGGGGACAAGATTGGCTAGATTTTGTGTTGCTATGGAAGATGCTCTTCATCAATATGTTCTTCCTTGAAGGTCCATATCGCTTTTGATGTCCATTACATTTTTTAGATTACTTGGAATTACCTAACAATGGGATTTGGTACTGAAAATATTTTAGGGCAATAAAATGAAAGATGCTGAGATGAAAATACGTGATGGCAAGCATGAGACTGTTCAGGTGTTGTATATTACTTCAGCATACTGTAGGTATGCCTGAGGAAAAAAAATGTTCCTTAGGTGTTCTCACACAGTAATATGAGTAATAAAAATACATGTTTGTAATGCACAGATTTAAATTCTTTGTTGACATTTTCATGTTATGTCCAAGCTATTATTTGCTGTTGTGCCATATGAAGCGTCTGTTGGAAAACAGGAGCAATTTATTTCATTTTTTAAGAACGTGATATAATTTGTTTTCACTAGAGTGCTGCTGTCCTTGCCAGTGAAAGAAACGCTGCACAAGAGGCACGAGATGGCATAGAGAATCAAGTCAAAGAGCTGACTGAGGAAAATGAACAGTTGAAAAGAAAAATTGGTGAGCTAGAGAGTAAAATTGAAGAGTTGCACAAACAAATTGATAATATGAAAGGAGAAGAAAATTCAGCTAAGGAAAAAATAAGGAAATATGAGGTAAGTTAAGAAAACAAACTCCTTAAGCAGTCTCCTTCCTGTTTGCAAAGGACACGTAGCTCAAAAACTGATTAAGAGGAGGATGGGCAATGCCATTGTGAAGGCTAAGCAAAACCAGCAGGTTTTCAAGAAGCAGCGTGCAATTTGGTGCCGTGTATAGGGAAGATTTCTCCAGTGAAAACCAGTAAAAGCAAGTCACAGCTTGAACTGGGGAGATCAGTGATAGGCCAGAGTGAACATACTTTATAGCTCAGTTTATTTGTCAGATTAAAGGCCTTGCCACTTTTTCTAAATGCATCAAATTATGTCACTGCAGGAAGAGAAGCAACAATTACAAGAAGCTTTGAAACAAGCTGAGAAGGAGGGAGAAGAATTGGTAGTGTTAAAAAAGTCTTTGGAGAGCCAGATAAAAGATATGGAGGTAAGAATAAGAGCAATTTGAAATATGTAAATTTTAAATTTCCTCTTTGTTTACCTGAGTCAGTATTGCTTTCTGCAGAGTAGCATCTTGCTCATTCTGAAGTACACTTTGTTTTACAGTACTTACTAGAGTGTTCAAGTGTTTCCTGAAAGTGTAGCATCATCTAATCAAAATTGTTTTCTTGCAGTACTGGGGTTCTTTCTTTAGAATCCAAAGTTTTAGTTTTTTTTCTGCTTCCATCGACCTGGCAAAATTTCAGGAATACGAATTGCAAAATAAACTGCATAAGGTTTTATAAATCTGATTTACTATTTTGAATGATCGTTCAATGCTGGTTTTGTGTAACTATTTACATATACAATAATAAAAAACTGCATTTGGATATAAATAAAACTAAATACTCAGTGTCCAGGAAAGGGTTAGCTTTCTCCGTAATGAGTCCAGAAACTAACCATGTGTGGAATGCTTATACTGAAAACCTGAAGGTGAAACTTGGCTAGAAGCGGATTATAAACTAAGGGAAGACTATATGAACTGGCATGTTCTCATGGTTCTGTTAATTATGGTAAAAAGGAAAAAAACTACAGCAACAAGAAAATACTCTGATGTCTTTAAAATGAATATGCTTCAAGAATAAAGGGTTTTAATAGTATGTGTAAGGAAGTTTTGTTTCCAGAAAATGTTTTTAAGCTGATGTTCCCAGTGGTTCATCTGAGGCTTTTGGTTGGTTGTTATTTTTCCCTTTTTAAATATGCTTTTCTGTTCTACGTCACTGGTTGTCCAAAACTGACTTGTAGGTATTGCTAATAGTCTGCACAGTCACACCAGGTGGCCCATTGCTCATCGCTGGCTTGCATTTAGCACCGTTCTCAAAGAGCTCCCTTCTGTCACAGTCTGACATGACCTTCCTGCACAATATGAATCAATGCACCAAATACATCTCCTGCATCTTGATTAGCTTTGGGTCAAAATGCTTGAGAAGTGTGTTCTTCCATTTCTGTTCATGCATCCTTCAGGGCATCATGCCAAGAAAATACTGCCTTCAGGC
Organism: Thinocorus orbignyianus; assembly: GCA_013400375.1. Lineage (NCBI taxonomy): Eukaryota > Metazoa > Chordata > Aves > Ciconiiformes > Thinocoridae > Thinocorus > Thinocorus orbignyianus. The sequence continues at coordinate 845,299 of VXBW01007210.1, forward strand.
TGGGTCTTCAAATTAAAGAAATCTAGGAAAGGTGACAAATAGAAGAGTCTGTCCTGTCATCTTATTCAGAACTTGCGTCCAATTTCTGGTACACCAAGCTTAATCCTCTTTCTGATTCTACGCTCTTCTTGTCCTCCGGATACAAACAGTAACAGGCTTCAGGATGTAATCAGCGGTCCCTTTTGTTTAGAAAGCTCAGCCTTTCTGTCTTCTGATTTTTGCTTGTTTAAATGAACAGTGTTGTGCAGTAGGCTCATTTGGCCTTGTGTTACCTTCCCCAATTTAGATCACAAACTTTGGCATAGTGATAATGCTTATCATGTTGGAAACTTAATTCCGGACTGACTCATCTTGCTTTTTACATAATGCAAATTACTTTTTTATGCTGGTGGACTAGCATAAGGAAGACGACGACAATTTGAATAGAATTGTAGGAGTTACTGTAAACGTAGCCAGATCTATTCCTCCTCCATCCCAAATTTCTACTCAGAAAAGTTAAAGCTGCAATATGCTTAATTACTATATGCAGTGTGTTTTAATGCTTTTGTCTAAAATCAACCTCGGTACATACTAAAATTTTCTTTATGGATGGATGGCACCTACAATTAGTGTTGCAGAGCACTGTAAGTTGAATTTTCAGTGATTAGTTGAGGGAAATTATTAATTTTGTAAATAGGTGGCTCAGCTAATGCTGTTTGGAAAAATAAGGAAGTATCACATTAATCTTATAGGTTGCTATAAAAACAAGTGACTAGTTTTGTTTTTCTCTATTTTGTTTTCTTTCCTTCTCTGAGTATGTGAAAATATGAATCTGTTCTATTGTTATTTTATGGCTCCCTGTCTTCTGGACCACTGTCTGTCCACCAACCTGATATTGAGAAATACTGCTGTAGAGTTAGCCTCACTTGCGCTGAAATAGCACTTAAAACTTCTTCACAAAGTAATTAATTGTCACTACAGATTGACTTTAAATTGACAACTGACAAACTTGATTGTGGATACATTGTCCCTGACCAGAGAGCCAATTCTAGTGAAAACCACTCAACAACAATATAGAACAAGGAAGTTGTTATACTTTATACTATTGAAGCTGCCCTATAGAACATCCCAAATTTGAAATTCGGTATAGTGTATTGAAAAGCTAGATGCTGAGGAAACTGCAGCATTTGGATAGTCAGTAGCAACATTCTGTTGCATCATGTTTTTTAATACCTGAGTTCAGAAAAGTGATATAGATGGAAGTTCATTTGTTTCTATCACAACTTAATACTCTGTCTCAAATATAAATGTTATCCTAGGCATGGTGATTTTTATCAGTATTTTTCTTTTTTATCAGCTAATCTAGAAAAGGGAAATACCATATCCTAATTTGGGTTTCCCAAGGAAAAGGTTGTTGATGAGATGCTATGCATGACATGTGATTTCCTCTGAGTAATATTACAAGAATGAAGTAGTATTTGTTGTAATGCAGGGGTTTTATTAAAGGTCATTTCTGTTGCAGTGCTCAGTTTTCATGAGGAATACTTTTACCCTAAACCCAAGTTACCAAGTTTTCTGCTACCTACGTTTTAGCAAAACAAGACCTTATTATGCTTTAACAGTAATTTCTCTATTTGAAGAATAAATGGTTCTATGGCATAGTTATTTGCTCAATATTACAAATCATAACATGAACACCTAATCAATAGATTTCGAGAGGCAAATTATGCACAATGGTAGGGTAAGAAAACCACCATTTCCAGCCAGATAGAATTCAGTCCGGAAAACAATCAGTGCATGTGAACCATCTGATCATGCATTAAAAACTTGTTGATTTGGTAAGAAACAACACTGCTGTAAATCTTTATTCAGTCTTGTGGTTTATGTGCACCCAGAGAAGCCTTTGCTTTCTGCAGTCACTAATAAATGTAGTCTACCAGGAAGGGAGGCTGGAAAGTGATAGGGTCTTTCCTGGGCTCAGGATATGCTTAGTCCTGTGACTCTTGTGGCACATCAGATGGCTTGACAGATACTGACACATCATATAAGGGACTTGGGCATGAAAAATTTTAAGGGGGGCAACGAGAGCATGAGGCACATGAACTCCAGTTTCCATGATACTCTGAAGCTGTATGCCACTCGCAGTTTATTGTTGAACTAAACCTCAGCAAAACTGAACTTTGGACAGGTCAGTTATCGAAGAATTGCGTTTTCTGTGAAAAATTATAATGATTACAATTTCACAACGCTTTCTAATTTTTAGTAGTGTATTTAGTATTTGTCTTACCATCCTTCTTAGTAACAAAAAGTAAGAATATGTTGATTGATGTGGAGAGACGCAATACATGAAAAGTACAGAGTTTTCTTTCCAGAGTGCCAAAATATAACTCAAAGAGGAAAAGCTAAATTTCAGTCTTGGACATCTCAGTCTGCTACATATCTGACAATCTGGCAAAAGTCAGCATGATCTGATGAAAATTGAGATGATCCACTGCTTGCGTCAAGCCCCCTGTTACTATTGTCTTTAAATTCACTATTCATACCTATTACTATGTTGGCAATTGCCCTAGTTAGTAGATTAAATTTCTTCTTACACTAGAGATTATTTTTTTTTTGTTTTGTTGGGTTTTTGTTGTTGATAACTCTGCGGTAAAAGAGTGACCAGATTTGCTCTGGTGTTTTATTTCCCTTTCCGGCACATTGGAAATGCAGAACAGCACCTTGCTGGCACCATTGTTTTGCCACAGTGTATTTCACTGATCTGTGTCTGTGCAGTTTTTCTCTCAAGGATGTGTAAACAAACAGTAAAGTTAAATGATCTGTGAAAGGCTAATGGAGGGGGGCGTGCATGAGGCTTTTATAACCTGTTCAAATATGGCACATTAGCAGGGTCCCAAGACTTCAGCAGCTTTTATAACTGAAATGCTAAAGTTGAACCTTTTAAAGGTTCTTATAATCCTTTGGTGTCAGCTAAACCAATTCTGGTGTAGGATTAGGCTTTGTGAAACAACATCTGTTAGCCCCCAGCATGTTTCAGGGTTACATATACACTTCCTAGGCATCGACCATAACTCCTGTTTGTATCTGAGATGTCTTTTGTTGACAGGTCATACAGGAACATAAAAGAGACAACAAATCTAAAGAAATATCTTCTAACATTTGATTGAGTTATTTCTTTTCTCTTAGATTGGAATCTCAAAAAGCAATCTTTCTATTTCGTCTACAGAAGTATTAGTCTGTTTTCACATTTAACATTTTTTTGAAGAGTTATGAAGTAAGCATCATAGGCATTAGATGTACAACAAAATTTTATTTTTCCAGTATTAAAATGTAAAACAATGTTTTGGAATGCTTTTTAGAATTTCTGGTGATTTAAATTATTTATATTTTTCTGTTGGATCAGTTTAAACAATCTGTAGTCTGGTTTTAGTCAATTTAATGGTGTCTCTCAGACTTCATAAAAACAAACCCTTTTTCTAGTCTTGTAGTCTCTATTTAGAGTAGGACCATTAAAGTATTTAGTTATAGAGAGAGAAAGAAAAGGTGAGAGTCCCAACATGCAGCTGGAAGATAACCTGCTTTACTTATTATACTGGAATGAACCAGTGACAGTCAGTTACTCTGCTGATGAACAGTATTTAGAAGTTGGAGGGTGGCATGTTCTTGAACATCCTGAATGTGATAGAAGAAACATTTGGAGCTTCTGGTAGATAAGCATACAACATAACTTCAGAGTTCATTCAAAAGTTAATCCAGACAATGAAGATCTGGTTGAACATTAATGGCAAAAGTTCTTTCACAAGGGGGATTCCTGCGCTCAGAGCTGCAAAGTTCGGTTTGCATGGCATCTGTCACAGTGAGACATCATCTTGATTAGGGTTTCTGGGTGCTGTAGAAGCACAGCAATGAAAAAAAAGAAAAAAAAATCCCCACTAGTTATTTCTCACTCATTGTAGGAACAAGTTTTTGGGTTTTTTAAACCTAAGAAAAAGTTGTTAATAAAACTGTTAAGGGACCATATAGAAAAATGTGAAACCTGAAATGGTTTTTGAACCTCATGCCAGAGGTAGGATTTGCTGACATGCGTGCACCTGCAGAGGAATGCATGCTTTGCACATAGCAGAATCGTGACAAGGATCTATGCTTGGTCCTACAAACATTGCAACAGTGTTTTAGAAATTTAAAGAAAGGATAAAGCACAGCATCGCTAAAATAACCTGTAAATGCTAGTGAACTCTAACTCCATAAACTTTTTTTTATTTAAGTTTTCTTAATGTTACGTGCTGCGTGTTGTAAGACATCCCTTTAAGGTGATAGAAAATAGAGTCTACGTTTCATTATATATATTTTTTTTTTAATCTACTGCAGGAGAACGTTCGTTGTATTTCACAGGAACGGCAACAGTTAACTCAGCAGTTAAAAGATGAAATTCACCAGAATGAACAGTTAAAGCAGATAAAGAATGAAATGGAAAATGAACAATGGCAACTGAACAAGACTGTTGAAAAGCTACAGGAGCAGGTATAAGCTCACTCTAAAGAGGCTAAAGATATCTGAATATTTAACAGACAGAAGCAAATGAGTCACATTGTAAATTATTATTTGTTTAAATGTGTAAAACAAGATGAAAACTTAACTATTAGTCTCCAGCTCTCTTTGAAAGAGCTGGGGCTGTTCAGCCTGGAGAAGAGAAGGCTCCAGGGAGACATAGCAGCCTTCCAGTATCTGAAGGGAGCTACAGGAGAGCTGGAGAGGGACTCTTTGTCAGGAAGTGTAGTGACAGGACCAAGGGGTAATGGTTTTAAATTGGAAGAGGGGGGGTCTAGATTAGATGTTAGGAAGAAATTCTTTACTGAGGGGGTGGTGAGACATTGGAACAGGTTGCCCTGAGAAGTTGTGGATGCCCCATCCCTGGAAGTGTTCAAGGCCAGGCTGGATGGGGCATTGAGCAACCTGCTCAAGTAGGAGGTGTCCCTGCCCATGGCAGGGGGGTTGGAACTTGATCTTTAAGGTCCCTTCCAACTCTAACCATTCTATGACTCTATGATTATCCTAGAGACTATTGGTAAAAGCTTTCGGGGCTGTAACAGTGGTTGGAACACCGCTATCTCAAAATACCATTGTAAAACAGTTCTCTTTTGTTAAAACAAGTTCCCAGATTTGAGATCAGTTCTAATGTATGCTGTAGCAGAATTTCAGAGTTTTACAGCTGATTCTGAAAATGCTACTGCATTAGACTTATTTTGCCATCTGTGTGTAAACCATACAACTTAATATTGATGTACTGAAGTGTGATGGTGTAGTTCATTATGTCAGTCAGCTGGAGGAACTGCTGACAGAGAAAAAGAGAATAGTGTTGATACACATACTATTAGAAAATCATTGTAGTGTTTTGTGTTTTCACACTTCTGCATAGAAATTTATTTGCCTGGGAATATGTTTGAAAAATTTTCCACCTGGAAATACTGAGCTGAATATTGAAGTTGGAGGAAAAAAAAATGTTTGTTGTATTAAGCATGATGGATCTTTTTGTAGTACTATTTTAGGAAAAAAAATTGTATGTACTTTTTTCCCCAGATGTCTGAAATGGTAGAGGTCTCAAGAACATCAGCTCTGGAGCTTCAGAACCAACTTGATGAGTACAAGGAGAAAAATCGCAGGGAACTTGCAGATGTGCAGAGGCAATTAAAAGAGAAAAACCTTGAGGTAGAGAAATCACGCCTCACAACCATGAGAATGCAAGATGAGGTAATGACTCATAATTTCAGTGACAAATTCTGACTTTTGACCTAGAATTCAGCTCAGATAGTTTCCAAGACAATGAATGTTTGCTATCATGCTTAGTGTACTTCATCATGAGGGGCTGATCTCCATCAGCATGCTCTTCAGTGTCATTCTTTATGATGATGATCAGCGTGTTAACTTCTGCCAGGGAAATGGGGTTTCCTGTTTATGACATACATTCATTTGTCAAGCACTGCATTTATCTTAAATGATATGACAAATACTCCATTGATGATCTGCTGCTCTTTTAATGCCTGCTACTGAAGGAATTGAGAATGTGAAAATATTCTTGTGTTGGGAAAAAAAAAAACAGCAGTTATTTAGGAAAAAGAGAAAATTTTGTCTCTAAAGAATTTGACATACATTCTCCTCTTCCTTCCTTTGAGCCAAGTGGCAGATTTAAATGACAAAGGTGTCTGTGCAGCCAAGAATCAACCACAGCCTTGAAGTGTCTGCCTCTTAGCATGTAAATTTTGCCATAAAAGCAATCCGGTCTCTTAAAGATATGCATATACTTGTTCTGCAATTGGAAAAGCTGTGAGAATACACTGGTAACAGATGTTTTCTGTATGTAGAATATTTTAATAGTTCGATTTTTGCAGTTTAGAACTTCCTTTATGGTGTCCTCTCCCCTTAACAAACTTGTTTTAAATTCAAGTTAAAAGAACAGCATGGAAGAATGTGTAGATCTTACATATTATTCTGCCTTCCTTATATATTTATTCCATTTTGAGATGGAGAGCCTTTGTAAAGGGATGAAGATTGGCACATTGAGAATGTGGCTTTTACGTTGAATAAATGAGATTAGACAGCTTAAATAAAAGATGTATGTGTGTGTATGTAAATATATAAACACACTGTATTTACAATAATTGTGAAAAATATTTCTGGTGATATCTATTACAACTACAAAACAAATACGAAGAAAATAATTCAGAGCAAAATAAACCTTCATTACTTGACATAAAGATAATCCAAACACTATGTAAAGGACAAAATGTTACTGGTTGTGTAATTCTACACATCTGTGAGGCACTATTTAAAATCATAGGGCTTTAAAAATGTAGTATGACAACTAACTGCAAAAGAGGAAGCAAAATCTGAAAACATAGGATAGGTTAAACAGCAGAGTTTCTAGAGAGACTAAAAATTTAGGACAAGTGAAAGTCTATTATCTCTTCCTCTTTGGTGGTTAACAAGAAGTCAAAATACAAAGTCATTCCATTCAAAGTGAAAAAGCCTGTTGTCTGTCAAAATCCTCTTGGGTAGGCGTCATAATGCACAAAACATACTTTTTGAGAGTCTCGTCAAAAGCCAAGGATTGTAATGATCATGGCAATGTGAGTATTTTCTTGGTCTAGCAGGAAAATTATGGAACAGTCTTGCAGTGCAGTATGGGAGTTCTTCGCTGGGAGTTCTCTGTGGATATATAAGATACCAATCTTGAAAGTTGTCAATCTGAAGTTATTCTGAAACATTACACGCATATGAAATACTATTAGAATACAGATTTCTGCATTTTCTTCTCTGTTCAGCTTGGAGAAGAGAAGGCTTCGGGGAGACCTGATAGCAGCCTTTCAGTATCTGAAGGGGAGCTACAGGAGAGCTGGGGAGGGACTCTTTGTCAGGAAGGCTAGTGACAGGACGAC
>VXBW01007210.1:852894-913027 GCA_013400375.1 Thinocorus orbignyianus
AAGCAATTATGTCATTGGTAAAATGCTGTCATTGAAGTGCCTCAGACATATAAACTACATAATTATTTAAAAACTATAGTATTAGCAGTCTGAAAAGCAAAGGAGTAATAGTGCAAAAGTTCCAAAGATACAACCATTTAGAAAGATACAAAAATTTTTGCTTGATGCAACTGGGTAAAAAGAAATAAATGAACAAAGTGCCACTACATATCATTGTTGCTGTAAAACATGTATTATGAAGCATCTCTTTAGAGCTGATATTTAAACCAAGTTTATTTTTTGGTGCCATCTTGTGGATAAAACAGAAATTACTATGAAAAGTAGTATAACTCGGTGCAATTCCTGACAGGCTTCTGGGTCAGTCAGCTTTGTAGTTAGTCCCCTTTACTGGCTTTTTTTATATAGAACGTACAGTATAAAGTGTATCATCACAATCTTATTATTTCAGATGCGTCTTATGGAAGAAAGCTTGAGGGACCACCAGAGAGCTCAGGATGAGGCAATAACAAAAACTCAGCTGCTGGAACAGACTGTGAAAAGCTTGGAGTATGAGCTGGAAGCAAAAAACCACTTAAAAGACGATCGGGCAAGACAAATCAAACTGATGGAGGTAAGAGACGTTTTTAAGTGCTGGTATCTTATTAGGATTGATATAATAATTTTGGTATTTCATGTGGACTCTGCCAGGGATGAAACAAAATAATTTCATGTTGTTAGTGAAAATTCATGTAGTACTACTGCAGGAATTATTCTGGTATGTGCTGAAGGTGGTCTGGTAGCGATGTGTTCTAAATCACAATTGTTCTTTCATCAATTTAATTTACTGTCTTTTTAATTAATTTTCTCTAGAGTTTATCAGGCAACATTGTGTAATTTTTGTTCGTAGGTCCATCACTCAAAACATCAAAAATATTTAGAAGTATAAGTTTTATTTAGCATCTAATATCATTTCATTTCAGGAGCCTAAATAACTAGTTATTCTAACTATGTTACAGGCCTAGCTTCATAACTGTTCAGTTCAACTAAGCTGTTGTTTGACTTTCAAAAACAAATACTTTTAGACCTTTGTACTCATATGAAAAGAAATTTGTCTTCCCAAACGTATAATGGAACTTAGATGTTCTAAAAACAGCCTTTAGAAACATTACAGAATTTCTCTTATTTTCTTGATATTGGAGGGAGGGATTAAACAAGGACACAAAACTTCTATTTTGCTTCTTTCATACAGATTCATTTCAAAGGCCTATCTACCTGCCATTTCTTTTTTCTAGATTCTGTATATGTTTTCAGAGGTATTTCACTTTTCAAGCCTATTCTTTCATCAAGTTTGAGTCCTTAAAGTTTAAGGAAGAATGTCTTGGTAGCAATCTGAAGAGGATGGGAAAGTAGTATGTTGAAATTACTTTTCTTTGTTCCGCTTAGGACAAGTTATCTCACCTGGAACTTGAGCTTGATGAAGAAAAGACTAATTCAGATTTGTTGTCTGAGAGGATCAGTAGATGCAGAGAACAGGTATTTGAACAAGTTTTCCAACTCTTATGTAATGATGTGGAAAAAGTGTTATTAGGATCTCAAACAATATCGATTAAATAGTGATTAGCAATAGGGTTTATATACCAAAAAAACAAATTTCACAGACATGCTTAAAAATACTCCTTCATGTCATCACAGGCTAATTCTTTCCTGTTTTCCTAGCTGGCAAACTGACACACATTGCATATGAAGACTGAAAACCAGTGTGCTCTGATATTCTTGATGCAGTGAGCTTATGCATACGGGGATGATGCTATCTTGGGCTTAGTTTTAGGGGGTGAGGCTATCAAAGAAAACCTGATTGTAGAAAGTATCTTAGATTGAAAGGTCACAATTTTTAACCGTACTGAAAAGTAGGCAAGCGTAATGGAATTGTGATTTCAGAGAAGGAGGAGTTTAGGAAATTGTGGCATTAATTAGTGAAGTCTGCTGAACTGAAGATGCTGGCCAGTTCGACAGAGAGGAAGCTTTATTTGTGTTACAAGCATAGGAACTGATTAGGTACATCAAAGATAAGACAGTTGGAAAGCATCTTCCACGTGAAAGTGTTATATAAGTAGATAGTCTAGGAAGTGGGGAAGAAGAATTTGTTGTGTGACATGGAGCAGAAAATATCAAGATCAGGTGAGATTTACCAAGCTAAGTTAAACCTGTCATAATAACTCAAACAAGTTACAGAAAGGTTCTTGACTGTTACGGTTCTATTAAAGCAGAAGAAAAAAGTTGTGGAAATTGTATGATGAGTTATCAGTCAAAATAAAAAGTAATCCAGGTGTGCTTCCTCAAATAAGTGAATACTGTGCCTCCATCTTCAGTAAGGCAAGTGAATGTGCAGGTGAGGGTAAGTGGAGTGACCTAATGGAAATCAGACCATTGAGCTGGAAATCACCTTTCAGCAAGAGAATTAGGAGTTCGTTGTTTTGAAGAAAGAGGTCTTAATGATATTATTCAAGATTTCTGAAAGAACTGACATATGGAATAATAGGTTCTAGAAGAAAGATTTATAATAAACCAGAAAAGTGGAGAATAGGGTCTAATGAGTAAAAAGATAACCAGAGCAGTCATGGTCAAGTAGTCAGTAGCGTGCAAGTTTTTGATTAGTCCACAGAAAGGAATATGGTGATGTGACTGTCTTGGAATATCATGGCCTAGACAATGTTCTTTGCCTTAGTTTTACATTCTGAAAGATGTGAAACTGATGCATAACTAATTATAGCATGTCTACTACTGTAGCTTTACATTAGGTACCTAGACCATTAGTAATTTCCTGAAAGTCCAGAAGACAGTTTGCATTGAGGTAGAACACACAACAGACTATAATGTTTTCATTTCTCTCTTTCTCCAGGAAATAAAGAATTGCTGACATTCTTTTGAATAGCTTTCATTTCAGAGGGAGAACAGAAAGTAAAATGTTAGTTTCTCTGTCTTTTCAATGAAATTGTCTATTCCATTGAGACAGTTCTAAAGCAAGTTAGAGCTCAGCTTTCTTTCATGTATCTTGAAAACATCCAGGCACCATTACAACTTTGTTGGGACTCAGGTTACTGAGATTCTATTTGGCTGCTCATGTTTTTGCTATTATTCCACTGATATTGTACAGACTCTGAGTCAGTGGGTGAAATAGAATGTAAAGGATCCATGATAATGTGGGGTCATGCTATTGTTAAATTAGGAAACCTTTAATACTAGAGTCTATGCCTGTGTTGTAAGCTTGGGGTAAAAGAACCTTAGCCATAGCTGCCCTAGTGGCAACTGTAGTAAGTTAATTTGCCAACTGAATGGAAACCTGAAATACAGATGGGTAACCAAATTGTTACATAATGCCTAAAAGAGGTGTTTATTTTGAGGTCTGGAGTTTCTCATTTCACACATGAGTTACAAAGGTTGCTTTGTTTTGTTTTTATGCCAGAATGACTAAGTAGTCAAATTACTGAAGAGTATTTCAGGGTCTGCTAAACATTTATAATGACATGAGAAATTATAATGGATTGGTTTTGGTAATGGCTGTATTTATGTAAATGCTTTTTTATTATTATTATAAATTTGTTATTTTAATAAACTGTTAATGAACTATAAGACTCAAATTCCTAGTAAAAACAAATTGAAACAACTGGTTCTATTTTGCATAAAGCTAAATGTTTGAATAAACATTGGTGAGGCTGATAGTTTCCATCTCATTTACCATGAAATGTTACCAGTTTTTAATTTAAACACCCTTTTGAATGTGGCAATGTCTGGATGGGACACTGTTCTCATCTTCCCTGCCTCATTCTCAAGAAGCAGCACAGCAAAGTGGAAACAGTGAAAAAGTTTTTGGGGAAAGGTGGTTCATATCTTGTTAGTTTTTAAATGATAAGTTATTAGCAACTCTGGAAAGAGCAAAATGGTCAACAAACACACACATGTAGAAAGCTAGAGCACTCAGCTGCCCTTTGAATCTAAAGTGAGTAGGTACAGGACACATTTTACTAAGTGAGGATGTTTTTTCCCCAGAAACAAGTGAAATAAAGCACCTCTTGCCATTTTGTTTTTGGAAACATAATTGAAAAATACTTAAAGATACCCTCATCAATTCTTATATTCTGTGAAAATGCAAACATGAGTGTATTGACTCCAGAATCGTTTCCAGTAAGTGTGAAAAACAGACTGACTAGTTTCCGTGGCAATTTTAGAGTAAATATAGAAGGATAAAATTGCATTGACTGCATCATTCAGTTACTTGATAAAGTGTTCCCAATGGATAGCTGCATGCCTCCTCTTCGGCTGGCACCAGGTGTGGGAAACAAACAGATGAAGCTGTGGACATGAAGGTTGCTTTTCAGTTATGAAGGATCAAAGGGGTTTGTTTGACTTTAGCTTATTTGTTTGTTAAACATCATTTTTTTGTCACATACTTGAGAATTGTGTATGTGGGTGTATATATATATATTTATATAGACACACATGTATACATATGTATGTTACTTTTCCCTACTTAAGAAGGAACATAGGCTGTGAACTTAGTGCAAGTTAGTGAACAATAGTGATGGCATCTAGAATACTAGAAATCAAATTGTTTTCACTAATAATGAGCTCAACAGCTGCTTCTAATCCTAAATCTGGCACAAAACACTGATGTCTAATAAACCTTTGTAAAATCTGATACTATTGCTTTTCTCAGTTCCTTTTTGTTAGCATTCTTCAAATCCAGCTGTGATAACTGTTGCCTTAAGGTGCAGAAATTGTTTCTTCTTTTAACATAATTAGAATATATTAGATAGATGAAAGGTGGAATGTGAAACACAAAGCTCTGCATGGTACATACCCAGAGCCTGCTTTAACTGCTGTGAAATAAGTGAAAAATATGAGCACATTTTGACATACAACAGCTTTGGTTTTCCTTTGTGCATGTTAATTATGTGTTTACTAATGAAAAGTGCGAGGAGATGAGTGAAAACAGTCTCCATCTCTCCCAGCAAGAATTGTGTCTTGCTGCCCTTCTCATTTTACAAGCTCTTGTATATATTTGCACATAGCTTTCTGATCCTTATCAGATAAAGTACTTTTCTCTCCCACTGTTTTTCTGTGAAGCTGCTTTTACCATGAGGTGTTCAACAACAGTAGCAATCATCTTGGAAATATAATAATTGTCCTCTAAATAATTCTTTAATTTGAGATCTTAGGAAGGTTGCACAAATTTGTCACAGCCTTTGAGCTCAGTAAGAGCACATTAGAACTTTAGAGCGGTCCACTGAGCAAGTCCCTACATAAAACAAAACCCCTTTCTTCAGTTAACAGTTGCATTTTTAATTTGTCATTCATTTTACTACAAATTTTGCTTTATTTTTTCTGTGTCTGTCTTCACAGCTAAAGCAATTACAGCTGAATAAGTTCTGTGTAACCTCTCGCTTTATAACTTTTTTCATATATTTCATGAATAAATGCAGCTATTGTATCCATGAGTGATTCTAATTTTAATATAGAAAGTAATATTTTAATATGCAAACCAATATTTTACTATATAATGTATAAAACTTTATTATTCTTAGGCGTCCATGTGACAATGAGAGCTTTTAGGAAAGTACCCAGCTGTTGAGAACATAGCCACATGCTAACATTTGTAGTCCAGTAACTGTTATGACCTTAGTTTTCAGGAATGCTTTCTACCATTCTGAAACCACACTGTGACATACCGTATGCAACTGCATGCCTTGCTACCATTGTTTGTATTCATATATTCATTTCAAAGCTAAAGAACCAGCATAAATGATTTTTTTTAAACATGTGATTAGCTAAAAATATATCTTTTAATATTATAATGTGGTAAAAAAAGCACCCTAAGGTAAAATTTAATGTGCCGTACTTGTTTAACCTTTACATTCTTAGCATTGCTTTTGGATTTTTTTAATGCAAGAATTCCCAATGGCTTTTCAAATGCCTTTAGTAAGATAAATCTGTAACTTGGAGTTACTTAACTGTGATGGTGTGTTTATGGAAGTTCATATGTAACTGTGCAAAGTAGGGAAGAATGCTGTGGCTGCTGAAACCTCTCAATCTTTTTGCAGGTACAATAATAGGCATACACGTTCACTGTGTTTCCCAGCTGATACATCTGTCACAGTAAACATTATGCAGGGAATAGCACAAATGCTGTGGTAGCATTAGCTGTGCCTGTAAGTCACTTGTAAAACCTTGAGGACAGTCTCAGCAGGAGTGAGAGGCAAGAAAAGTATTTGGACACTGCAAACTATCTTCCTTTAGCTCCATAGTTTCAGTAGCAGCTGTTAGGCAGTTTAGAGTTTCTCTTTGATCCTCAGAATTATTTTTTTCCCAGTCAAATCCAATAGTGAGATAAAACAAATTCTTATCTTGGTTCTGTATTTACCAGGTAGTTTTTTAAATTCTTGCGTATGGAGAATATACTTTCCTTTGGGTTATTGAATATGCAACTGAAATACTTAGAGAAGCTGCAGCAAAAGTTGTGTTTTTTAACAAAAAAAGTCCACCCCTTCCCAGATCCAGAAGTCAGTGTTCTTCTGGCATGACAGGCACAAAATTGGCTGGAGAAGAGAAGGAATGTTCATATCTAGTATGCATCAGAGTCAGATGAAAAAGGGCTTTTGCTGTTCTCATGAGCATAGAAAACTGTAATTGCCTTTTGAGTTTCTCACTGAGTTCTAGGCATTCCTCTGCAGTTACTAGTTTGTGTTCCATAAAGTGAAACTTCAAAGTAGATTAATCAGCAGTTTAAAGGTAAGGTGCTAGTTCAGAGCTTCAGGCCTTAAGTATGAAGAGAGCAATTGTAGAAGGTGTTTGAAGACTGATGTGATGTTCCAAAACTCAGTTCCCTGCCACATGATATGTCTTTCATGCAACATCTTAGAATTCAGTTGCCTGCTATGGAATATATATAATGAACATCAATAATACGCAGTGTGGTTGGAAAATGCGTATAATAACCACTGGGAATAAGGTGGGCTTTTCAAAGCAGAAAATTTTGTTCAAGATTGTAATTGTAAACTTCATTTGAAATCATGCATATGTCTTGAGTTTTTAGCAAGAGCAAATTTTTATATTATTGCCTATGTGTATGTACTTTATGTGTATGTCTGTATATATAGCTCCATACAGTAGATAAATGTAAACTAAATCTTTTATTATAATGTCTGTCTTTCTATAATAGATTGAACAAATGAGAACAGAGCTACTTCAGGAAAGAGCTGTAAAGCAAGATTTGGAGTGTGACAAAATTTCACTGGAAAGACAGGTAATTATGACTGGCATACCATCACACTAGCAAGATAATGGGCTGGGTATCTGCCTTCATTAAGAAAATCAAATAAGCCTTTAAGGAGTACAGCATTTGGTAGCTGGCAGCTGGCACTATCATAGAATAGTTTAGGTTGGAGGGAACCTTTAAAGGCCATCTATTCCAGCTTCCCCTGCAATGAGCTGGGACGACTTCAACTAGATCAGATTGCTTAGATCCCTGTCCAGCCTGACATTGAATGTTTCCAGGGATGGGACATCTACCACCTCTCAGGGCAACGTGGGCCAGTGTCTCACCACTGTGAAGACATTGTGAAAAATTTCTTCTTTATATTTAGTCTAAATCTACCCTCTTTTAGTTTAAAACTATTTCCCAATGTCCTATCACAACTGCCCCTGCTATCCCACCATGATGTGATGCTGGAAGTATGTCTTAGTAGAAATAGATTAAAAACCATGAGTATCTTACTATTGATAGTCAAAAGAAAACATAGTAATATTGAATAAAGTCTTCTTGTAGTATTTTTTTGCTTTCTGTACTTCCTGTTTTAGCTTGAGGTTTGTCACAGTTTATGTATTTCATATACACTCTATACATATATCTGCTTATGTAATATAATAAGACATTTTTGTTGCAGTGAATGCAGGCATCTCTTTACTGTCTTTCTACAAATTCTGTCTACATGTTGGAGCATCAGACACATTAAAAATAAAAAATGTGACAGTTGATACGGTACACTTGTTTTAGAATAAAACTGAGATATCAGTATAGAAACTTTTAAAAAGCACATATACATAAAAGACCATAGAATGTCAAAGACGCAGTTATTCAGTTTAGCTGTAAATCTTTTGGCTGCTTTTGGATGAGCTATTCCTCAAAGTCATAACAGCATTTAAGAACACTGTTGAAGGTAGATCATCATTTTAAGCAATTGTGATTTTGGTCAAGTATTTTCTTCTGCAGGAGCAAACAAGTGAAAAAATGATATGCCTCTGAAAGAAAAGATACAGATTTGGTAGAGAACTACTTCTATCTGTTGTCTAGGAAGGAATATGATTCATATGTTTCAATATCTATGAGGGAAAGTATGTTAAAAATACTTTTTAGCTTTTTGCAAGGTTTCATTCTGCAGCTCAGTGATCTTTGAAAGCAAGATTACTACCCTAACTCCTAGCTGAGATCCAGAGGAAAGCTATCTTAGCAAGTTGTAGTATTAGTGACTGTCTCTAGGATATAAACAGATTGTAATGGGAATTTAGAGAACACGTTTATACGTTATGTTAAATTCAACCCATCTTAATTGTTTGAGAGAAAAGAATGCCACCTGCTGGTATATCCCCTGTCCGTCCTTATGCTTTAGTTCTGAGTTTCCTGTCATAGCTTTGTCAGTGTTTGAGATCTGAGATCATTATTTGAAGTTCTGTAACAAAGAGCTTTATTTTCTGTTCCTCATGTAATTCCTCTTTTTTTTTGGCAACTTTATTTTTAGGTGTGTCCTGGTTTGAGGTCCCCATTGAACATGTAAATTACTTAGCCTTATAAATCTGAGNCATCATTCAGTTACTTGATAAAGTGTTCCCAATGGATAGCTGCATGCCTCCTCTTCGGCTGGCACCAGGTGTGGGAAACAAACAGATGAAGCTGTGGACATGAAGGTTGCTTTTCAGTTATGAAGGATCAAAGGGGTTTGTTTGACTTTAGCTTATTTGTTTGTTAAACATCATTTTTTTGTCACATACTTGAGAATTGTGTATGTGGGTGTATATATATATATTTATATAGACACACATGTATACATATGTATGTTACTTTTCCCTACTTAAGAAGGAACATAGGCTGTGAACTTAGTGCAAGTTAGTGAACAATAGTGATGGCATCTAGAATACTAGAAATCAAATTGTTTTCACTAATAATGAGCTCAACAGCTGCTTCTAATCCTAAATCTGGCACAAAACACTGTTATGTCTAATAAACCTTTGTAAAATCTGATACTATTGCTTTTCTCAGTTCCTTTTTGTTAGCATTCTTCAAATCCAGCTGTGATAACTGTTGCCTTAAGGTGCAGAAATTGTTTCTTCTTTTAACATAATTAGAATATATTAGATAGATGAAAGGTGGAATGTGAAACACAAAGCTCTGCATGGTACATACCCAGAGCCTGCTTTAACTGCTGTGAAATAAGTGAAAAATATGAGCACATTTTGACATACAACAGCTTTGGTTTTCCTTTGTGCATGTTAATTATGTGTTTACTAATGAAAAGTGCGAGGAGATGAGTGAAAACAGTCTCCATCTCTCCCAGCAAGAATTGTGTCTTGCTGCCCTTCTCATTTTACAAGCTCTTGTATATATTTGCACATAGCTTTCTGATCCTTATCAGATAAAGTACTTTTCTCTCCCACTGTTTTTCTGTGAAGCTGCTTTTACCATGAGGTGTTCAACAACAGTAGCAATCATCTTGGAAATATAATAATTGTCCTCTAAATAATTCTTTAATTTGAGATCTTAGGAAGGTTGCACAAATTTGTCACAGCCTTTGAGCTCAGTAAGAGCACATTAGAACTTTAGAGCGGTCCACTGAGCAAGTCCCTACATAAAACAAAAACCCTTTCTTCAGTTAACAGTTGCATTTTTAATTTGTCATTCATTTTACTACAAATTTTGCTTTATTTTTTCTGTGTCTGTCTTCACAGCTAAAGCAATTACAGCTGAATAAGTTCTGTGTAACCTCTCGCTTTATAACTTTTTTCATATATTTCGTGAATAAATGCAGCTATTGTATCCATGAGTGATTCTAATTTTAATATAGAAAGTAATATTTTAATATGCAAACCAATATTTTACTATATAATGTATAAAACTTTATTATTCTTAGGCGTCCATGTGACAATGAGAGCTTTTAGGAAAGTACCCAGCTGTTGAGAACATAGCCACATGCTAACATTTGTAGTCCAGTAACTGTTATGACCTTAGTTTTCAGGAATGCTTTCTACCATTCTGAAACCACACTGTGACATACCGTACGCAACTGCATGCCTTGCTACCATTGTTTGTATTCATATATTCATTTCAAAGCTAAAGAACCAGCATAAATGATTTTTTTTAAACATGTGATTAGCTAAAAATATATCTTTGAATATTATAATGTGGTAAAAAAAGCACCCTAAGGTAAAATTTAATGTGCCGTACTTGTTTAACCTTTACATTCTTAGCATTGCTTTTGGATTTTTTTAATGCAAGAATTCCCAATGGCTTTTCAAATGCCTTTAGTAAGATAAATCTGTAACTTGGAGTTACTTAACTGTGATGGTGTGTTTATGGAAGTTCATATGTAACTGTGCAAAGTAGGGAAGAATGCTGTGGCTGCTGAAACCTCTCAATCTTTTTGCAGGTACAATAATTGGCATACACGTTCACTGTGTTTCCCAGCTGATACATCTGTCACAGTAAACATTATGCAGGGAATAGCACAAATGCTGTGGTAGCATTAGCTGTGCCTGTAAGTCACTTGTAAAACCTTGAGGACAGTCTCAGCAGGAATGAGAGGCAAGAAAAGTATTTGGACACTGCAAACTATCTTCCTTTAGCTCCATAGTTTCAGTAGCAGCTGTTAGGCAGTTTAGAGTTTCTCTTTGATCCTCAGAATTATTTTTTTCCCAGTCAAATCCAATAGTGAGATAAAACAAATTCTTATCTTGGTTCTGTATTTACCAGGTAGTTTTTTAAATTCTTGCGTATGGAGAATATACTTTCCTTTGGGTTATTGAATATGCAACTGAAATACTTAGAGAAGCTGCAGCAAAAGTTGTGTTTTTTAACAAAAAAAGTCCACCCCTTCCCAGATCCAGAAGTCAGTGTTCTTCTGGCATGACAGGCACAAAATTGGCTGGAGAAGAGAAGGAATGTTCATATCTAGTATGCATCAGAGTCAGATGAAAAAGGGCTTTTGCTGTTCTCATGAGCATAGAAAACTGTAATTGCCTTTTGAGTTTCTCACTGAGTTCTAGGCATTCCTCTGCAGTTACTAGTTTGTGTTCCATAAAGTGAAACTTCAAAGTAGATTAATCAGCAGTTTAAAGGTAAGGTGCTAGTTCAGAGCTTCAGGCCTTAAGTATGAAGAGAGCAATTGTAGAAGGTGTTTGAAGACTGATGTGATGTTCCAAAACTCAGTTCCCTGCCACATGATATGTCTTTCATGCAACATCTTAGAATTCAGTTGCCTGCTATGGAATATATATAATGAACATCAATAATACGCAGTGTGGTTGGAAAATGCGTATAATAACCACTGGGAATAAGGTGGGCTTTTCAAAGCAGAAAATTTTGTTCAAGATTGTAATTGTAAACTTCATTTGAAATCATGCATATGTCTTGAGTTTTTAGCAAGAGCAAATTTTTATATTATTGCCTATGTGTATGTACTTTATGTGTATGTCTGTATATATAGCTCCATACAGTAGATAAATGTAAACTAAATCTTTTATTATAATGTCTGTCTTTCTATAATAGATTGAACAAATGAGAACAGAGCTACTTCAGGAAAGAGCTGTAAAGCAAGATTTGGAGTGTGACAAAATTTCACTGGAAAGACAGGTAATTATGACTGGCATACCATCACACTAGCAAGATAATGGGCTGGGTATCTGCCTTCATTAAGAAAATCAAATAAGCCTTTAAGGAGTACAGCATTTGGTAGCTGGCAGCTGGCACTATCATAGAATAGTTTAGGTTGGAGGGAACCTTTAAAGGCCATCTATTCCAGCTTCCCCTGCAATGAGCTGGGACGACTTCAACTAGATCAGATTGCTTAGATCCCTGTCCAGCCTGACATTGAATGTTTCCAGGGATGGGACATCTACCACCTCTCAGGGCAACGTGGGCCAGTGTCTCACCACTGTGAAGACATTGTGAAAAATTTCTTCTTTATATTTAGTCTAAATCTACCCTCTTTTAGTTTAAAACTATTTCCCAATGTCCTATCACAACTGCCCCTGCTATCCCACCATGATGTGATGCTGGAAGTATGTCTTAGTAGAAATAGATTAAAAACCATGAGTATCTTACTATTGATAGTCAAAAGAAAACATAGTAATATTGAATGAAGTCTTCTTGTAGTATTTTTTTGCTTTCTGTACTTCCTGTTTTAGCTTGAGGTTTGTCACAGTTTATGTATTTCATATACACTCTATACATATATCTGCTTATGTAATATAATAAGACATTTTTGTTGCAGTGAATGCAGGCATCTCTTTACTGTCTTTCTACAAATTCTGTCTACATGTTGGAGCATCAGACACATTAAAAATAAAAAATGTGACAGTTGATACGGTACACTTGTTTTAGAATAAAACTGAGATATCAGTATAGAAACTTTTAAAAAGCACATATACATAAAAGACCATAGAATGTCAAAGACGCAGTTATTCAGTTTAGCTGTAAATCTTTTGGCTGCTTTTGGATGAGCTATTCCTCAAAGTCATAACAGCATTTAAGAACACTGTTGAAGGTAGATCATCATTTTAAGCAATTGTGATTTTGGTCAAGTATTTTCTTCTGCAGGAGCAAACAAGTGAAAAAATGATATGCCTCTGAAAGAAAAGATACAGATTTGGTAGAGAACTACTTCTATCTGTTGTCTAGGAAGGAATATGATTCATATGTTTCAATATCTATGAGGGAAAGTATGTTAAAAATACTTTTTAGCTTTTTGCAAGGTTTCATTCTGCAGCTCAGTGATCTTTGAAAGCAAGATTACTACCCTAACTCCTAGCTGAGATCCAGAGGAAAGCTATCTTAGCAAGTTGTAGTATTAGTGACTGTCTCTAGGATATAAACAGATTGTAATGGGAATTTAGAGAACACGTTTATACGTTATGTTAAATTCAACCCGTCTTAATTGTTTGAGAGAAAAGAATGCCACCTGCTGGTATATCCCCTGTCCGTCCTTATGCTTTAGTTCTGAGTTTCCTGTCATAGCTTTGTCAGTGTTTGAGATCTGAGATCATTATTTGAAGTTCTGTAACAAAGAGCTTTATTTTCTGTTCCTCATGTAATTCCTCTTTTTTTTTGGCAACTTTATTTTTAGGTGTGTCCTGGTTTGAGGTCCCCATTGAACATGTAAATTACTTAGCCTTATAAATCTGAGCAAAAAGTTGACTTTAAGAAGTCCTGTAGCTTGCAAAGTTTTTCAGGCAACCTATGTAGTAGGAGTAGCATTGAATAGTCAAGAAAGAGGGGAAATCCCCACAGTAACAACTTTGATAGTGTAAAGTGATATTGGATGCAAGTAATTTCTTTGTCTACTTGTTTTATCCTCCACCAGTGAGTTACAGGGGAAGAATACAAAATTGACAAAAGAATTGTGTGGAGAATAAGATAGATCCAATGCTATTTGAAGAATTTTGGCATATTAAAAAATGCTGTTGGAAGGAACTTGCAACCATGTGAAGTTCAAAGGTCCATTGAAGCCTAAACTCAAGCTTAGTAGTAAATACTTTTTAATAAAGCACAGTAATAGAAGATGGGTTTGTAGTAAACAGTAAAATCTCACTGGCTCTCTTTTTTTCCGTATTTACTAAGTTAAAAATATACTTATCACTGTATGTTTCTCTGGAGAAATTTGTTTTGTGTTAAGGTGTTATTTATTAATATGAGCATGTTTGTAGTGATCAGTTACATTCCAACTATAGAATAAAGACTTGAAGAGCCGAATCCTTCACCTGGAAGGTTCTTATCGATCCAGTAAAGAGGGGCTTGTTGCTCAAATGGAAGCGAGGATCACAGAGCTAGAAGAAAGGCTTGAAAATGAAGAGAGGTAAAACTAGTTATGTTACAATCAAAATATACACGTTTATGTTTGTTAATATAGTGTTTCACTGATACTAAGTGTCTAATACAATTAATTTGATGGTGTTTTGTTTTTTCTCACAAGCACCAAGTTGAAGTGACTCCTGTTTCGTACAAGTATTGCAAGTTTTCTTTTCAAATGAAAGCACACTGGAAGTTGCCTTATAAATTTAAAACTGAGCACAGTGCTAACATGGATCCATACCTCTTTATTTTGTAAAAGACTGATGTAAAATGTTTGGTATGGGTAACAGGCTTAGAAATACTAACTATAGGTTAACACTTCCATTTTCACATTCACATTGTTGTTTAATCTTGAAGGAATGTATTTTTTTTCTAAATGTTGCTCTGGAGATAGAAGAAATTCCCCTTATAGGTCTGTGCTTTTGAACAAATTTCTTTATATATTGCATGGAATCAGTAAATCAAAGCAGGGCCTGTTAGTATTTACTTATTTCTTAGAAAATTGCTAAGGAATTATGTCAACATGATTTGGAAGTATTTCAGTGCCTTTTCTTACAAGTTTGTCTTTTTTTTTTTTTTTCTTTTTTTTTTTTCCCTAGGGATAGAGCTAATTTCCAACTAAGTAATCGCAGACTTGAGAGAAAAGTAAAGGAGTTAATGTTGCAAGTAGATGATGAACATCTCTCATTGACTGATCAAAAGGACCAGGTAGAGGGAAATACTAATGAGCAAATATTGCAAATACCTGATATGAATCCTACTAGCATAAATCATCATTTATAAAAGATAGGAGAAAAAATAGGTAGATACTATTTACCCCATTATTTATGAACTGTCATTTAGTGAGATTTGCCATTCCCATTGTGATCAAGTTCTTTTGCCTAGTAATTAATTTCTAAAATTATGAAAATGAAGCACACCTAGAAGCAATGCTATAATTATTTTAAAAAATTAAGGCAATAACAGTATATGATCCTATACACCAAGATATGATCTTACGACTATACACACCAAGAGATAATATATACTGTTTTGCCACCATAAAATTCTGTTTAAAGAAAGAAACTATTTATTGTTAAATTCAGGCTATAAGTATTAAGCATACACTGATACTCTAAGAGCGGTATGCTCTATGATTCCTGTGGTGTTTGTTGATTCCTAGCTTAAAATGTGGTTTGTTTCACTACGTGAGTCAAATAGTCAATTTTCTGCCCAAATACTGAACAGTATGTTTCAAATTGCAGGCATTTGTTAAGGGAACAATCTTTTAAAATTCTCGTGCTTTTTAGAGTGAATTTTATAGTATCTGGCTGGTAAAGTTGCTTAACTTAGACACGCTGGTTACTCCAGTCTTTCCTTATTGGTAACTGGCTCTTACTATCACATAATACTGTCTTATTCTACCAAAACTATGTTTACTTGTTGCTGTTTTTTCTTCCTTAAAAATTGTATCCCATCACTTTTCTCAAAGTCTAATGCTGACTTTCCAATATTTCTGAAGCAGAGAATTACAGTGTCACTACACTGGCAAAGTTGTGTCTTTATTCTCCCTCTCATAGATGCTGGAAGAATAAAATTCCTTTATTAAAATAGTCCTCTAATCAGCTGACATGTAAATATTTCAGTTGAGTTTGCGATTGAAAGCAATGAAACGTCAAGTTGAAGTAGCTGAAGAAGAAATAGACAGACTGGAAAGTGCTAAAAAGAAACTCCAGAGGGAACTGGAAGAGCAACTAGACATAAATGAACAATTGCAAGGTCAGCTTAATGCTACAAAGAAGGAATTAAGGTAGGTTGACTTGTCAGACCTTACTCACGCCATCACTCACAACATTGCTCTCTTGCTCCTTTAGTCCATGAACTGAGAACTTCGTCTAACAAACTTCAGGTTTGTCATAAGCAGAGAGAGTTTAAGAGACAGACCTGTGCAACTCTTCTGCATTTTCTTTCTCCACAGACTTTCTTTCCAAGATCTGCCTCCTGAGCAAAATCATTGAAGCAGGGAATAAAAAATGCCAAAACACTCTTATCATTTGTAGTAATAAAAATTTCATTATAATGGCTGAGAAGAACAGCTATCCTGTGTTTAGTTTTCCTTGGCCACGTCTGAACACTTCAATGTGCAAAGCTTATGGTTTCCCCTCACTGTGGCTTCAGTTAAAGGTCCTTGAAAATATGACTGATGTTCATTCTCTTGCATAAACTATCCCTGTCGGAGCACAAGTTTCTTTGACATCCTTAAAAAATGTAAAATCTACCTGTCGATGTTTTACGTTTTACATAAGTGTTCTATATGTAGATGTGCAGTTTTAATAGCCAAGATGTATTTTTGTTTTAGTAGACTGAAGAAGTCGCCAAGTAAAGTGTTGGCTGATTCTGATGATGATGATGACGATGACGATTTCAGCACGGATGGCGATAGTCTCTGTGAAGTACCTTCAGGAAATAACTTTTCGAAAGATGATGACACAAAAATCTAAATAATTGTTGAACCTGTGGTTCCTTGAAAGTGCTGGAAGAATAACATAAATTATCAAGAAACTGGATATTCTAGAAGCCAAATGACATAAAGGGATTTAAGAGTTGGGAATATAATGTTTCCATCCATACTGTGCCATTTTCTTACTAGGTTTCCTCTGTTTGTTATAGAAAACAGTGCTGCATTATAAAAACACTATAGAACATGGATATAAATATATAACTGCTACTGAAAACATGAGGATAATGTTTCACATCAGAAATGTGATTTTGCTGAAATTCTTCTTAAGTAAAAAGCCATTTGAAACTAATTCAGAATTAGTTTGTAATTATTAAAATCTTTTCCCTAAAATTAAGGAAACCAGAGAATATTATTTAATAATTGTAAGTAGGGGAAAATTATGTATAAATTGTAAATATTTTAAACCTGATCTTTTTATTGACTAGTACTATTTTGTAAAGTTTCAGATATTATATAGATCAGCTTTATATGTAAAATACTTAAATTTATACCGAATGCTGTATTTAGGGTTTAACTAAGAAGAAAACAAATGAAAATGAATACTTTTTGTGCATTACAGAGCAGATTTCACAGTTCCTGAGCCAGGAAGTACATTCCCATTTTAAAGCCAGTGCCAGTTTTATTGTTTGTATTCTGTACATTAGAGATCAACTGTTAATCCTGCCTGTCGACTTTAAAAGGCCCATCATACCTGCATGGTGAGTGAGGCTTACCTAGAGCCTTCATATAATCTTTGTTTGGAAAGATTTCTGTTCTTAGTAGGGAAGGGTGAGAATGAGTTTGTTACTACTTGGCATCTTTCATTTCCTGAAATGGATCCATACTGCCAGGGGCGTTAGAAGTCTACTCATTTGAGGGCATCAGGACAAGCTTATCGTAAAGTCCCTGAGGAGCCCCACTCATTCCAGTAAAGTTACTTGTGGCCTTTGAATTAAGTACACGCTTAAATCTATTTTTTAATTGATCCCAAAATGTTGTGCACCTAGCAACAAATTGCACCAAGGAAACACAAAACCTGCGATCTGATACTTTCTAATCTGTTCTTGAGCATCTGTTTGTGATATATTGCAGTGTATGGTCATATATGCAGATATATGGTAGTATTTCAGTGTACAGAAGTATCTGCATCTGTTCAACAAACTTTGCTGGGAATTTAAAAGAAAAAAAAGAAACACTGCAGATTTTATTTTAAAAGCACTTTCAATTTTATTGCCAAAAAAATAAAACTGTATTTTGTGCCATTCTGCCACTGCAGCAGACTGTTTTTGCTCCTTTGCAAATCTGGAATTCTAAGGAAAGTGCACCACAACATAATTTTGTTGATAAACCATAGCCGAGTCCTATCTGATTAGTAGTATTTGTCCCCAGTTACAGGCCAGTGAGCACTTCTTCATTGAATGGACCAAGTTAACAGCGTAATTGTAAAAATACTTTAAATTGGAGTTGCTGGGAGCTTCAATTACTCCTACAAAGGCATCTGCTGAAGAGGACAAATTTAACAGCTCTGAAAGTGAGACTGATAGGCTTGGTTAAGGCAAAACTCCTGACAATGGCAGTATCCATCTTCATACTGTTATATGAAATGAAACTCCTGCCTGCGAGATCAGAAATGTATTAATGCGTAGCAGATCACAGGCTCTTTTGCCATGTAATTCTCTTCAACTTGATTTTGCTGGTTTGAGATATATGGGAAATAATATTAACCGGCATAGTTGTAACACGCTGTCTCTCCGTTTTGTATATCTTTTCAAATGATGTACATCATCTTATTTTTTGCAGTGCTCACTTTACTGTTTTGACAACATGGAAACTGCCTTTCCTCCAATAAGATCTGCACTGTACTGTACTGACAATCATTATATAACCTGTTGTGATTTATTCATTATATAACCTGTTGTGATTTATTTTTTGTTGTTTCATTTGCATGTTTATATAGACTTAACTTTAAACAGCTGATTCCAATCTCCAGTACTCTGTCCTAATGTTCATAGGTTATTATTATTTCAAACCACTGGAAGAAAATCACTTAATGCATCTACCTCCAGTTACACTAAACTGTAAAAAAAAAATAAAAATTCACCTAAAATAAACAGCCAGCCCTTTCAGTTCTGCTTTGTGTACTTAGCTTGATATGACAATTGAATATCATATGGAAGATGCTTGGGTTTAAAATATAACAAGAAAATACTTACCTGGGAAACAGTGATACTGTAAGCAAGTTTCTGCATGTTCTTCTTGTTGGATAGCTGCTTTCTTAGTAACTTGTAAGGCAAGTGGCAGGTGTAAATATCTAGAAGTCTGCTTTTCTTATTTGAACTTATAATAAGTTAGAAGGAGGGAGACGCATTGTTGTAGATTCCTAGTGAGAGTGATCCTGCTTCTTAGACCTCCCTCCCCAGGTGTGTCTACATAAAAAGAGCTGATCTTTCATTTGTTCATTTAGACTTGGAAAGGGCATTTCCTCTTTAGAGTTCTCAAATGAAATGACTAAAATGAAATCTTAAGATGTTGAAAGGGGTATTTTGACTCATTCGGAAAACAGTTGTAGCTCTGTTGATATGTGCTATTTCTGGTGATATTAGGGCCTAGGTCTTGATTGCCATGAAAAAACACAGATAATAGCTTAAGATGTCCGATTTGTGCATTCCATCTCATGGCAGTTTTAAATCAAAACTTATCTTACATCAAGGTTTAGTTTAGAAAAATTTTCCCAATATTTCCATATATATATTTAAATTAATTTCAGGAGAAGCTCTTGACCCATAAAAGCAAGCCATAGGGAGAACATGTGAAGAAGCATGAAGTTTGCACAAACATTGGAGTTCCTGGTGAATTACAGGCAGAGGCATGGTGTGAATTCTGAGCTGTAGAGACCTTCAGTTCTCTTTGATGATACCATAATATCCCACAAGCCAACAGATCCATGCTAAATCACTTTTGAGATAAGCCTAATTTATATAGTGGATGCTTCACTCTCAAAGTAATCCACGATGAACAATGAACTTTTTGTCCTTTCTGGGATTAATGGCCTTTTGAATCCCACTGAGATTTTGACCACTTTTATGTGGTGAGATTTATACAGAAACAGTATCTTTTTGCCACTAAAATTCTGTTCTGCCCAAGTATATGTGTTTTTCAAAGCTATGTAAGATAATACTGCCATATAAAATTCCTGACAACTTTTGGTTTTGGGAATCAAATCCAAGTTGTGTTTTGAGTATTTTTACTTTTACTAATCTGTTATGCTCTGGCAGATCTTCCTGGTTTTCTGAGCCTACTTTTGTAGACAGGAAAACACAAATTTACTTCTACATGAGTGTTTTGATGTTTTAGATTGCCTGCATTTGGCAAGTACTCCAAGATCTTTCAATGGTAATTGCTATACAATGCAAAATATGTAAATTTAAAACCAAATAAGTGATCAAAATCCTCCTATCTTCACAGACTCCTTATTCACTGTCCAAGTAATAAAATTAAGGATATTCTTCACATACAATGGATTTTTAAGGATATTCTTCACATACAATGGATTTTAATGCCCTTGCGTTTGGAAGGCATCTGTTTTCATGAAAGCATTAAGGTCTTTTAGACATCATATGTCTTTTTAATGCATGAAGAAAGAAAAAGGAAAAGCCATCTTCTTGCTGTCTGCTGTACCTGCTTCCCTGCACTGCACTTTAAGGAAAACTCTGTATTGTGCGTGTAGGCTTTTTTTATTTTTCAGTCATCAGGCTGGTTTCTCCCCCATAATCTAATCTCTTGGCAATGGGACTGTAATTGTTAATTAATCTGCCTATTCCTCTGATTTGTCCTTATTCTTCTCAACCTAATTCTTTCCTTTTTCCTGATTAAATAATCTGTTCTGATTTATAGCTGATTTTCTAAACTATTCCAGAAGCCATGTGCATTCCTCATTTTTTTACAGACCAGCTGTGTGGTTTGCCGAGCAACACAGTGCAGTAGCTTCAACATTTAGGTTTTTTTCTGGATCATGCAGCATATTTCAGTAATTAAATGTTGATGCTTTTAGCTTGCTGGAGCTACACATTTCAGCTACTTAATTTCTTTGAATGTTGCAAAATGTTCAAAGACTTTGCTAAAGGAGCACCATTCTTTAGAGATTGCCAGGGTTTGTAACACATTTAATTTCTTCTTTTTTACATAAGGTGCTTATTAGGTCATATGTTTAACATTTTTAATAATGTTTGTTATTTCAAAATTTGTTTTTTTTCATTGAGAAAAAGATATAGAAATTAATAAAAGGAGAGTTTTGGTTTTTCTTTTAACGCATAAGAAAGGAATGGCTTACTAAGAAGTGCAGTAGTGAACTGGACTCATCTACCACAGTAGAAGTATGACAGCCCTTTAACAGTTAGTACAAAGGAACCTCATGTGAGGTAAGCAGAGACTGTATGTTTTGTGTAAGAGGGAACACTTGATCTTTTCTCCACTTCTAATAACAATTTGCTGTTTTTTTCTAATAACAATTGGCTCCTGAAGCTCTGTGCCATTAGCAGAAAAACAGGCAATTAAATTCTGAGCACAGGTGGATGATGAAAGTTTAAGATCTCCATGTTGCCAATAGAAAAACTGTAGGAACATGTGTATGTGAATGCAGAGAAAGGACTCATTTTAGGTAAGTTGAGGTTTTCAGAATGGGCTTTCTGAACTATGCTTTATATATTAGGTTACAAATCTATTTTTGCTAGTTTTAAGCAGTACTTTTACTTTGGTTGCATGCAGTCTGGCTAGGGTGAAACCCACCAGTGGCATAATGTGAAATGAGGGAAAAAATACAGACAGTAAGAAAGATCAATGTGGGACTCAGATCTGATTCATTTGATTTTGACTACCTCTTCATTCCTCCTAAAGAACCTGGGACTAAATATTGCTTAAGCCATCTTAAACCTACAGGAACCTAACTTGGGTTGGGATGGATGTAAGATTTTATTTCCAAGGAAAGAAAGTAAAGGCTTAAGATCAGGGTGGTACAGAACATATTGAAGCAGTACTAGGAAATGCCTATTTCCTGTATGCATTTGCAGCAAAGATTCTCAAGAGAGTCCAGCTGAGACAAACAATAGTCCTGAAAAAGGAGCAGCATATGTTTCAGATGTTTCTGTGGATGCGGTGTTAATGGAGACTGATGAGCTGCGCACAGGTAGTACTGTTTTGCAGAAATGCTTTCAGCATTTTCAGACCTTAAATATCCAAGTGCCTGCCAGTGTCTCTTTTGTGTGAGTCACTTTTTATTTTATCTTTTTTCCAGAAGGAAGTTGTGTGTGTAGCTTGGTGCTTTCCCTTGGATTTGGCTTTTTGTCAAAGATGTGTTTAACTCTGTGGGTTTTTTTGTGAGAGAGAAAGAAAACCTTGTTAGCCTTAGAGTGGAAAGGGAGATTCAAGCCTGTTTGGGACTCGTCCCTGGGGAAACTCAATCTGGGCCAGAAATGCAGTTTACTTTTCTAGAAAGTAGTTCCACTGTGCATATGAGAGCTGAGCAGTTGACTAAAATGTCACGTCTCACACCCACAGAGCTGTCTATTCTCAGCCCAGCTTCCAGCCTGGCCTTTATTTTCCTGGGAGATAAGGACCGAGACCTGGATCTTGACTTGGCTGAGGCTGGCAGCATGTGATTTCTGTATTGCAATTGAGATTGACATGCTTATAATTTTGTTCATCAAGTTTTTTGGTTAAAGTACAGCAAATGCTATTTAAGGAAAAAGGACTCATTGGGTATTCGTGACTAGAGCATGTGAGAGCAAGTACCTGTGCAGGCACAGTGCTCTCTGAAGGCAGAGAGATGGGTATGCATCACTGCAAGTGTAGTGTCTGATTTGGTGCCTGCCTGAAAACATAGTCCTGGCTGTTTCAGGTTGATACACAGTCTCAGTGGCTACAGTGGCACTGGGGTTACCCTAAATCCTCCCTAGCACAAACCATCTTCATCTGAGATCTGGCATTGTCTTGGATATCTGCTGTGTTAAAGAGCTTTTTGACAGACTCCCAACAAGCCTCTTCATTTGTCTTTTAAACTTGTTACCTAAACACAGGAAGGTGATCCATCCAGAGAAGGTGGGGTGGTCTAATAGTGGGAAGTAGAGCGCTGGGAACCAGGAGGAGTCTGGTTTCTAGTCCATTTGGGCTGCTGCTTTAGTCCTTGACTTCCTCCTACTTTTGTCAACATGCCTAGGAAATGGAGCACAAAACTAGACCTTGACAGCTTGATACTGTGTCTGCTGTTGAAACATCCTTGATGAAAATGTTATGAGGAAATGCCGAGGATCTGATTTTTCAGCATATCTGTTTTCTGTGCTATGTTTAGCCCGTTGCCCTGCTGTCTGGGATATGCTGCAATGCTTTCTGAGTGGGGAGCTCTTTTATTTGCCACACATCTGAGACTGGAGGTCTGCAGCACCAGCAGCTCTGTGGAGTGTCTTTGCTGCAGAACAACAGCTTTAAGTCTCAATTTCCTTGC
Source organism: Thinocorus orbignyianus (assembly GCA_013400375.1). Classification (NCBI taxonomy): domain Eukaryota; kingdom Metazoa; phylum Chordata; class Aves; order Ciconiiformes; family Thinocoridae; genus Thinocorus; species Thinocorus orbignyianus. The sequence goes on from VXBW01007210.1 coordinate 875,962, forward strand.
TTTGTGGGGACTTCCAAATTTTTATTTTTTTTTAAATAAGAAAATGGTTTATTGTGTAACAGTTAGAATGGCTGTGAAAAAAGTGAAGGAAAAAAATAAGTCCAATAAAACTTGGAAAAGTCCCGTAAAAGCTGCAACATCAGCCAACCAAAGAAAGGAAGCTTCCTGAATTGGGCTATGTTTACTTTAAACACAGCTCACTGTGCCTTGCTATTTCAGTACATATTATGTGGTATCCAGCTATTTTAAAGATAAGATCAAATCCCCAGTTCTGTGAACTTCTTGACCATTACTAAGAGTCACAATGAAAGACCATGGTCTATGTGGTACTGCATGTGATACCGCATGAGGATAAATATTTGTCCAGATGTCCAAGCATGCTATAGAGCTCAATAGAATTCATCTTTTCAGTTTGCCTGGCATCTTTCTTGGAAAATTTTTTCAGATGGACTGAATTTAATAAGCATTGTGGGGTAAGCACAGAAGAGAAGAGAATGACTAAGAAATAGAGCCACTACAGCTGCTACCTGTATGAGGGAAAAGGAATCTTTGTAGGTGTACATACTATAAGCCTCCTGCAAGCATGTACCATGCGGTAGTATTGATACAGAGTGGGAATGGCAGAAGGAAAACTACAGTCTACTTAACCTCCTTTCTTCTATTTCTGTTGCTGTTGCTGGCTTCCTACTGAGAAAATAAGCTATAGTGGCATTGGGAAACACCTGCTCAGTAAGCTGGAGTTATGGCTGCAGAAAGGCAGCTGTGAGCTTGTGTGTATATAAAAAAATAACTTGAAATGCTTGCAAACTTAACTATTTGTTTTTAAAATGAAACAAGTTCCATTTAAAGACATGTATATGGTCAATGAGTATATCTTTGCAGTAGATCTCATGAAGGTATCTTTTCAAAGAGAAAACTGAATTTTTATCAGACCTGTCGTCCTGTGACAGGTCCCATGGAGCAGCTCCCAGCACCCATCCCGCTGGGCCAGCTACTTACCACCCTGCAAAGGCACAGGTCGCTATCTCAGGAGTCTCATTTTGTGCTATGCTGTGATGTGCTTTCTAACGTGGTACCTGGCTGACAGTCTCTCATTTCCCAGCTGTGGTCCTTCCTTCATCAGTGACAAATACAGACACTCTGTTGGAAGACCCAATGCATGGCATTAAATGTACCGGGACAGAGAAGTAGTGAGGGGTCCTGACCACCAGGTGTTTGGAAAACATAGAGATAAAACATTAGCTTGTTCACAGAATCACAGGTTCCCAGGTGCTGACAAAAAGATCTGGCTATTTGATTGGTGGCTGTTGGGAGATTTTGCTTTTTTGGGAAAGTTTGGAGTTTTGGGGATGTTTTTTTTGGGGAGGAGGGGTTTGGGTTTTTTTTGCTTTTAGGGTAAAAAAGACTTTAACAAAATGGCCTGGGGAATCTGGGAGTGAAATCTTGACTAGATGTATGGGATTTTATTTTACTTATATTTTTAGATTGCCTTGTGTCCATAAGTAAAGTGAGAGGCCGGCAGTATCTTCAGTCTGCTGTGGTGCTGTTGCCAGGCTGATGGTACAGGAAATGTCGTGACGCACTGTGGGCATGACATTAAACACCTATCTTTCAGTTTATTTGAGCAAAATAATGAGCTTTTTGTACTTGTACAATTACTACTTAGCTAGCCTCTTGTTGCAATGTGTTTGCATTCACCTGGAGGGCTTTTACTGTAAAGCTTCACCATGCTGTTTCCAGGAATGGCAGGTGCTTATGACTCAAAGTGGGATGACACAAGCCCCAGGGGCCTGTGTGCAAACTGCAGCATCTGTAGATGTCAATGTGCTACCAAAGGAATGACATTGGCAGCTGCATGTGAAAGGCACTGTAGGTGGCAGAAGGGAACTGAATACCTGGAAATTCAGTGGGGCAGGGAGTCTGCCTCCATCTGTTCTATGTGATGTCAAACTTACCACCAGCATGCAGGATGAGTAACTCCTTGCTGGAGTAGGTCTCCACACCAAGTGATTAAGTAGACCTGTACTCTTAGACCTGCGAAGCCTAGAGCATCAGATACTGGGTAATTAAGCTTTAATTTGACAAAAGTTTGTAAGTCTTGTCATTTTAGCTTTTCTTCTCAATTACATGAAGATACCAAACAGCCGCAGAGCATATTGGTGATACCTACTGCCCAAACTGCAGTCACGCTTCCCTGAAGCCTACATGCAGTGACACGCAGCTGAGCACAAACCTGGGTGTGCGCTGTGGCCAGGGACCAGCTGCAAGGCCCTTTGAGGGTGCTTTGCAGCCGAGGGCAGAGAATCAGGTAAAAGCAGCATGTTTTAATTTTGATTGGCACTTTATCTAGTCAGCGCAATTGTTCTCATCACCTTGATAATTTTTACACATTTATAAGTAATACGAAGGGAGAAAAGGAAATTGATACCCATTAACTTTGCTGCTCTGAAACTTTTCTGTGCTTAGCAGAGCTTAACGTTTCTGGCTCTTGACAAAAATGAAGTGAAAAGAAAAGGGAGGAGGGAGGGCCACAAAAAGGGAAAGCTGATGCAAGTTTTCTGGAGAGAGAAGGACTATTTTTCCATGGAAAACATTTGCAAGTGTTGATCGTGGGAACTGATTAAGGTGCCTCAGACAAGTGGCTCTTCTTCCCCAAAGACTCCCAGGGAGCATGGCAGCAGGTGGCAGCAGAGGGTGGTGGTGCTGGTGGCGGTAGCCTTGGAGGTGCCCCTGCCTTCCTCTCAAAAAGTCCTGTAGATGGGGGTCTTAACCCCATTTTGCAAGTATGTTTTAGTGCACCATGAATTGTGTTTAATGATGCGATGCTCTCTGTATACCATCACTGTATGCATTTTGCCAAAATACAGGGGTTTGCTGTGAAGAATCTCATGCTTATATCCATGAAGTGGTGACAACTGCCCAGTGGCATTACTGCCTTGCTTTGTTGATATAATCCTTCAATATAGTGAGGATGACAAAATTGTTCCCTCTGCACTGCTAAGCAGCCAAGGACCCCAGCTGTGGCTGTCATTGCAACTGAGGTATTGCACCCTCCCTGTTGACTTGTGTTAATTATGCCCTAATAGTGCACCTTTTGTTTGTTTTCCTAGGCAGCAACTGGTGCAAAGCCAATCATAGTGCTCCCTCTGCAAAGAAGGTTCACATATAAACCAACCTAAGAGAGAGATTGACATGCTTAAGGCTATCTTGAAGCTTTGGAATCTTGACATTGAGTTCCTGTCAGAGCACAAGTTTCTTGCAAGATGGGGGAAATGATTTAATCCTCCTTGGATATCAGTTCTCTTGCGGTGAAATACAATACAGAACAGCCAGGTTGCCAGTGGAGAAGTAGTCTGTACAGAAAGTGACCTGCTGCTCAACAAAGGTCCTTCTCAGTATAGAACCACAGTCAAAATAGCGTTCAAGATGGGAAGCTGCATGAAGTGACTAATGCAAGAAGAGATACGGTGCTTTCCTAAAGAAGTACCGCTGCTGTAAGAAGTGCTCTGATACTATTGCATGACTCTAAGAGGACAGAAAACTGAGTGGTCCTGAATCTAGAGAAATTAATTTATGAAGGACAGAAAGAGCATAGATAATATCTACTCTTTACTGTAGACAATCACCAGAACGAAGCAAGGAGAATGAAAATTGGTACCTTTTAATATGGCATTAGACACACTGGTGCTGATGGTGATAATTTAGCAGGAGACAAAAGTTCACAGCTAGCAAAAATACCCATTATTCATGAAAATGTCTCAGCAGGAATTACTAAACCTGTAGTTCAGGAAGTAAACCAATCTAATGATTAGAAATCCAGGGAGATATTTGGAGGGAGTGGGAGGATAATTAACACCTGTCTCCTGTGAAGTTCTTACGTATCTTTCTGAAACAGGAAATCCTGGCCACTGACAGAGAAGACAGCAGCTCTGATGCAGCCTGGGCATTTGTACTACTCTGCATAATACTGAGTGATGATCAGGGAGGCAGTGTGAGGTAGTTCATGACTATGGCTGGACAATGACTTGACAGAAAGAATGTACTGGAAACAAAGTTGTCTTTTACCTCAACATTTGAACATATTCTCAAACAAATGATTTTCAATGCTGCTTTAGACCTGGAAAATGTCAGCAGTGTAAGAAAAGTATCAACAGGTGTGTTTCATCTCTCTCTCTCTCTCTCTCTNAAAGGCAGCCAAAGAATCTGACCTCTATAGTGCAGCTATTTCTGATGCTGTCAGACAAAGAGCAATCTAACCACAGACTGAATCCAGAGAATTTGATGGGATATGTAGAAACTATGCCAAACACCTGCAGTATTAACAATATCAGCAACAAAAGGTTAAAAACTGAAGAAATTGTACAGGTTCTGTAGGTGGGAGAAACAAACAAAAGACGTTTGAACTATGCCAGCAGTACTATTTTGACAATGCAAAAGAGATTCCAAACGGTTTTAAAGCTATGTGATTGACAATATGCACTCAAGAAATCTGTGTATGTGGGTCAGAAGCAAGGATGCAAAAAACCCCACCTTATTTCAGGTATTCTTAATGCTGCTGCTCATCCATATCTATGTTTGTGTGGTTGTCATGCATGGCAAAAATCCAATCTAGAGATATGGAAGTTAGTATCAGATTCTCATCAGGAACTTCAGGCAAATATCCAAATGCGTTTCAACTTACTATTTTTCTAGATCATTCCATTGCCATCAGAGAATCACCTTTATATGGAAATGATTCTGAATCTGCGGGTGAGATCCTGTTTGTGGTTACAGCAGATTTATGCAGAAAAGGCATACCATTAAACAGGAAGATTTGGCCAACTGTGTAGAACCCAGAAAGTGTTCATCTTCCATTGCAAGCTATGCCCACATTGGCCACTGTCCCTTGCATAAGCCAAGGAAAGGAAAGCAATATACTATTGAGAAACCTTGTCTCCCCAAAGACACGGACAGAAATGCTCAGCAGGAATGCAATTCTGAAGAGTCCTTCAACAATTTTTGTCCAATGTTTAATTCTATGGAATCTTTTCTTACAAGTATTTTCTCTTTCTTGTTAATTCATCAAAATACTAAACATGTACATTAACCCAGGAGAACACCAAAATTCATAGAGTCTGTAACTCCAGTCATATGAGGAGAAGTGTCCCAAAACTCCTCCTTAAGAGCTTATTGGCCTGTCTGCTGACGGAAAATTTTGGTGTACTTTTCATTTGAATGCTTTAGCAAAAAAGTACACTGTGTGTCACAGGACAGCAGATTGATGATTTCTGACATGTTTCCTACTCCCCCAAATGACTTACTCAAATAAAATGAGCTAGAAAATTGACCATTGGATGTTTCAATGTATCCATTGCATTGACCATTGGATGTTTCAATGTATCCATTGCATTCTATTAATGTATTAAATATTATAACCTGTAGAAATTACTGGGAATTTTGCTGTTGATTTTAGAGGGAGGAGTATCAGGCCTTTTGTTACTATATTAATCATTTGGTAAATATTTCTCTAAAAGGTAGGAAGATAGAAATTTCCAGGGGCAGAGTGATGGGCTAACATCCTGTTTTCACCAGCGGCCAATTCCCAGGGCCCCATCAGAAGTCCAGTCCCCTCCTTTCCTTCCCCCCATGTCTAATGTCAGTTGTGCCACAGGAGATTCCTGTCAGTCTCTCTGATCATTGCAAGCTCTGGGAGGAACCTGACTGATTGCTCTTGCTGATTTCATGCTTGCCAGCTCACCATTTTGTCTGACCCAAACTTGCTCCTGTATACATACATGTACCTATCTCTTCCTTCAACACTAGTAACTTCGTTGTTCAGTGACCTGTGCCAGCAATGGATCTCCAGGTCAATTATAAAAAGCAATGAGATATTTTCTTTGTACTACTTTAATTCTATTAACCTACATTAATATCCAGAGCACCTCCGTTTGCTTCNGGAGATATTTGGAGGGAGTGGGAGGATAATTAACACCTGTCTCCTGTGAAGTTCTTACGTATCTTTCTGAAACAGGAAATCCTGGCCACTGACAGAGAAGACAGCAGCTCTGATGCAGCCTGGGCATTTGTACTACTCTGCATAATACTGAGTGATGATCAGGGAGGCAGTGTGAGGCAGCTATTTCTGATGCTGTCAGACAAAGAGCAATCTAACCACAGACTGAATCCAGAGAATTTGATGGGATATGTAGAAACTATGCCAAACACCTGCAGTATTAACAATATCAGCAACAAAAGGTTAAAAACTGAAGAAATTGTACAGGTTCTGTAGGTGGGAGAAACAAACAAAAGACGTTTGAACTATGCCAGCAGTACTATTTTGACAATGCAAAAGAGATTCCAAACGGTTTTAAAGCTATGTGATTGACAATATGCACTCAAGAAATCTGTGTATGTGGGTCAGAAGCAAGGATGCAAAAAACCCCACCTTATTTCAGGTATTCTTAATGCTGCTGCTCATCCATATCTATGTTTGTGTGGTTGTCATGCATGGCAAAAATCCAATCTAGAGATATGGAAGTTAGTATCAGATTCTCATCAGGAACTTCAGGCAAATATCCAAATGCGTTTCAACTTACTATTTTTCTAGATCATTCCATTGCCATCAGAGAATCACCTTTATATGGAAATGATTCTGAATCTGCGGGTGAGATCCTGTTTGTGGTCACAGCAGATTTATGCAGAAAAGGCATACCATTAAACAGGAAGATTTGGCCAACTGTGTAGAACCCAGAAAGTGTTCATCTTCCATTGCAAGCTATGCCCACATTGGCCACTGTCCCTTGCATAAGCCAAGGAAAGGAAAGCAATATACTATTGAGAAACCTTGTCTCCCCAAAGACACGGACAGAAATGCTCAGCAGGAATGCAATTCTGAAGAGTCCTTCAACAATTTTTGTCCAATGTTTAATTCTATAGAATCTTTTCTTACAAGTATTTTCTCTTTCTTGTTAATTCATCAAAATACTAAACATGTACATTAACCCAGGAGAACACCAAAATTCATAGAGTCTGTAACTCCAGTCATATGAGGAGAAGTGTCCCAAAACTCCTCCTTAAGAGCTTATTGGCCTGTCTGCTGACGGAAAATTTTGGTGTACTTTTCATTTGAATGCTTTAGCAAAAAAGTACACTGTGTGTCACAGGACAGCAGATTGATGATTTCTGACATGTTTCCTACTCCCCCAAATGACTTACTCAAATAAAATGAGCTAGAAAATTGACCATTGGATGTTTCAATGTATCCATTGCATTGACCATTGGATGTTTCAATGTATCCATTGCATTCTATTAATGTATTAAATATTATAACCTGTAGAAATTACTGGGAATTTTGCTGTTGATTTTAGAGGGAGGAGTATCAGGCCTTTTGTTACTATATTAATCATTTGGTAAATATTTCTCTAAAAGGTAGGAAGATAGAAATTTCCAGGGGCAGAGTGATGGGCTAACATCCTGTTTTCACCAGCGGCCAATTCCCAAGGCCCCATCAGAAGTCCAGTCCCCTCCTTTCCTTCCCCCCATGTCTAATGTCAGTTGTGCCACAGGAGATTCCTGTCAGTCTCTCTGATCATTGCAAGCTCTGGGAGGAACCTGACTGATTGCTCTTGCTGATTTCATGCTTGCCAGCTCACCATTTTGTCTGACCCAAACTTGCTCCTGTATACATACATGTACCTATCTCTTCCTTCAACACTAGTAACTTCGTTGTTCAGTGACCTGTGCCAGCAATGGATCTCCAGGTCAATTATAAAAAGCAATGAGATATTTTCTTTGTACTACTTTAATTCTATTAACCTACATTAATATCCAGAGCACCTCCGTTTGCTTCTCAGTTATTATCAGACAGATGTTAGTAAAAATGAAAGCAGAAGTAGGACAATTGTCTTTTAGTGGCTTGTTTTGGGTTGGTTTTTTTTTAGTGTGTCTTTTTGTTCCTGTTCTGGAGCAGGGAGAGTAGGTGTTCCAGACAGGTCTGTTCTAAGCATTCATTGCTATCCATGCCCCTCTTATATCTGCTTTCTCTGCTTACATTAGAAGAAACACTGCAGTTCTAAAATCAGCAAGATTTAAGTTGTACTATCTAAAAGACATTGTTAATCGCATATCATGCATGGAACTGTGTATCTGTGTGCTTACTATAAAATTTGGGAATTGGAAAAGAACATCCCTTGCAGAAACTGCATTCTGGGATAAATACAGCAACCCTATAGTGCTGGCTTTTCATGCTGAAGTACTTGTGCAAAAACTAAATCTTCAACACGGAAGAATTTAAATACAGCTCTTGAGATATGCCATTTCTGTTTCCCCCCTCTCAGGCTGGGGATGAGATTCTGCCCGAGGGAAGTGTGGGATGTGTGACCTATTAGGCTGATTCAAGGAAGCCTAATGGAATCCCATGTGTTACTCAGTCCAGCCACTCCAGTAGCTCTGGTAGCTTTTCCAGCTTTCCTCAAAGATTTCCAGAGGCAGGAATGGTGCTCTATAAACCTATAATGAATAAACTTCTTGAAGAACTAATCTGGGTAGGCCAGAAGTGCAGCAAAATGCCTAAGTGTGGTCAAATTATGAGAAAGAATAGCGGTTAGTCATTGAGGGAAATTCAACTTACAAGTTAATGCTAATAACACCTTTTAGAAATCTGTATCTACAAAATCAGTTATATATGATTAAAATTAATTTGGGCAACTAAAGACTTCATCAACAGACATGGTTTGAAATCTTTTTCAAAGGCATGTCTGAAGTGCTAAAGACAGTGCCAGGCATTTGAATAGAATGAGTAAGATAAAATGGAGTTGAGTGATACAAGAGAGAACTGACCTTCCCCAGAACCTGCAAAGAGTTGATCATAATATAGTCACTGTGTAAGGCCTTCTGTATATTTTTTTTCTGTGTTTCCCTTGAATTCAAGTAGTTATGTTAGGCACATTAAATTCTAGACACATTCTGAAATGCAGGGAAAGCAGAAGAATTTTATGGAGACTTCTGCCATCCAAATTTCCTGATTGGAATAAATTTATGGCATAAGTCACAATCCAGCAGAAGTGAATGAAGTGAACGGGTCATTCAAGTAATTTCAAAGGTCTTGTGATCAAGTACTCTCTTCTTTTTGTTGTGCTTTTCTCTGGAGAGAGAAACTGATGGGAATAGTTCCACTGCAGAAACAATTTAATTTCATAGTAGCAACCTTAATTTCTGAATTCTGAGTGATTTTGCAAATTGGTTTATTTCCTTTTGTAGATCAGCCTTTGTAACTCAAAAGCCACAGATTTATTTAGCTTTCGCATTATCATCAAGCAGGCAGAACATTGGGAAATCCTGCTCTGCTGTCCAAGGCACTGTTTAATCTGTTTCTGTCTGTAATATTTTTGAAAGTGCCTTCCTGGAATAGTTCAAATCTCTTGCTCTGTGATCAGAACCCTTGCTAACTGGATGATGCACCATGTGCAGGTGAAGGAAAAACATATTGCTACTCCTGGGCTGGAGCGGCCTGGAGGATGAGACACTGGAAACTCGGGGTGTGGCCATCCAGGTTCAGAGATGCAGTGTGTGACCAATCTAAAAGTGGTTAGGTGTGTGAATCCATTTCCTTCCTAGGACTAGGTCTGTCGTTAGAAGGGCATTTCCCTAGGTAATATTCAGTCATTGTGGTTTGAGCTATTAGTAAGTACCCTTAACAATTTGGTCCTGCCTACGCTCCCTTTACTTTGGTTAGGCCCAACAGTATTTTCTGTATTGATTATAACTTTACTTCTCTTTCTATTACTGTAATGACTTATGCGTAGAGGAAATGAGACAATGCTTGGTGACAGGATAAGAAAAGTTCATTATAGTGTGGATACAGATAGGTCCTCTAGGATGTTTTATGCAGCTGGAGGGACCAGTTTTTCTGATGAAAGGTTTCTAATATCAACAGTCAGTATGACCAATGTTTTCTTTTTATGTCTTCTAATAAGCTTCTTTTTAGTATGTAGAAAGAAAATAAATAGTAGAACCAGATCTTCCAACTGTACTTCACAATTTTTATGCATGACTCCCTGTCCTGGCTTTGTGCGTGAGCAGACAATGGATTGGGAGAGTCATTAAGAACTGCTGAATTCCCATGTGTACCTTTCTGAGAGGGGGATCGTGGAGGCCCTAAACCAGATCTAAAAGAAGAGGGAAGCCAGACAAACAAGAACTTCAGTAGTATCTCTGCAGATGTTTTAGACAGCCATCTGGTTGCTTTGCTGGTTAGAAAACTGTTCCATCATCCTCTGCCCTGATGCAGGGCTGAAGTCCACCACTTGCTATTCTGGCCTTCTATCATAAAATAGGGCTGAAGCAAAGTACAGGTTTTTTCTCCCCTTCTTCCTCTTCTATGTTTCCTCTACTGTGGAGAAATAAAGGTGAAATGTGTCTTGACTTCCCCTTCGTAAGCTAAAAGAAGTCAGTCAAATACATGTAAGTGTTTGCCTGTCCTTAATGCTCCCACTTCCCGAAATATGTCCATTCCTTTTGCTTATAGAAGAATGTGCACGTTACAATTTATTTCTGCCTGTAAAGTTTCCTTATTTCCTGCCACATTGACAATACTGAAATCAGTTCTTTGGAAGATATCTATCCTTTGATATTATCTCCAGGGAGTGGATTATGATTTTAAGGGCAGCTGCCTAACTATGTAACTGTGGTGCTAATGGTGGGGTGTGCCTGTTTTCTACTCTCCTACCTACCTTAACCAGTTCAATTACGTGACCTGGCAAGTCACACCCCTGGGTGAACAATGGTGCTGCTCCTGCGCTGCATTATTTTTACATGACATTTATGCTGAACTGTCCTGCCTGTGCAGACTGACTAAACTAAAACCTACTGCTGAAGAATGAATGGATGACAGGCTTCTAGTGTCACATGTGTGTGTCAGGCCACATTGCTATGGGCTGTGACCCAGTTGTTAACTGAGTGGGAGACCTTCATGAAAGAGGAAATGATGAAGATGAGTCGAAGGGTGCTACTTTTTCTGCTGAATCAGAACTGGATTGATGCCCTATATGTTTCAGCAAAATCTGAAGCGATGGCATCTAAATCCCTACAAATTTGGGACTGAAGAATGACAGTGCTATTTTTTTCAATTCCTACGTAGCCACATGTTCATAAGTGAAACTGTCCTATGTTTATATCAATATATTTCATATTTCTCTCTGTTGACTTTTTATTTAATAAAATAAAAACCATGACTATAGCTGTGTAAATATTATGACTTGCATGCTCAGTCAAAAGTTTTATTCCAGAAAACCATGCCTTTCTAAGGCTTTGTAGCCTTTAAAATCTTAGCTGTAATTTTTATTTCACTATTAATTGCTTTTTAACAGTCTGACTCTGCAAATGATAGCTACCAGGTGTAATCCTCATCTTTTCTAGCTGCTAAGTGCACAAATTGTGTGATATAGACCAACATACGTATATATGCATAAAGGTACATGGCAGAATCCTGTTACTATTCTCATTACCTGATTGGCTTTGATGAACTTGCTCTACATTCTTGCCCAGATATGGCTTTGAGTGATTAACCCAATCTCTTTTGTCCTTTCTGTCTCTTCCAAAGGAAATGGTAGTGCACGTTTCATCGTATGATTTACTGAGCTCACTAGCATTTTGTGATTTTATTGATACATAGTTAAAAAGTATTTTGAGAACCTCAACAGAAAGATGCACTTTAAGTAGGAAGTAGGGTGACAATTAAAAGCAGAAAACAAGAAAAGAAACATTTATTGCAAATATAGTCCGACTTTATATTATCAGTAAAGATGGAATAAAACTAGTATTGCAGGTAACTCCAGGAATTCCTTTTTTATTTCAACCATAACTGAAATAATTCAATTTGACCACAACTGAAATAATAAAATAAAATGAGTACTAAGGGCATATTCTGCATTTCAAACTCCTGGTGTGGGAATTTCTAATTTTAGATTTGTCTATGGGAGATCAGCAGGGGAGGCTCTGAGTTTCTGTAGTAATCCTGTATTAGCCATGTACCAAGAGTGTTGAGCAACAGCAATCAGTTTGAGAAGGGATATGTTGCTTGTAGCCAAACCAAGCTAGACATTCAGAAAGCTTTGTATGTGTTACGTTGCTTCAAAAGGGCAACTATAAACTACAGTGGCTCCAAATACAGCAAAGATACATTTACCAGTGAAAGAAGAGATGCTGCTCAGGAACTGTATGATATTATATATTGGCTTGAGGACCTATAACTACGGAATTTGGGTGCTCGGTTTCTGGTATGTGTCCACTACCAAGCTGTGTTATGACCATTAGCAGGCTAAAATTTTCATGCTGTCATCCCCAAAAAGAAGAGCTTGAGAGTTACCTGGTGCTGAGCTAACTGTGTGTCTATAGCATTCAAGGGTGAAACCTAGCACAAAAAAGAAACAGTTCTGAGGAAAAATAGGTGATGAAACCCACAGCTCCTACTGAGTCTGGTTCAGAAATATTTTACTTGCACCTGTCCATTTGACAATCTCTGCTATAAATGGATTTCATGCCTTAGGGATGATGAAGGCAGAATAGATTTCAATCCCCTTGGAAAGTGAAGGCTATTAGAAGTTAATTGTAACACCTCATTTTTGTAGCAATATAAATGGGACTTTACAACCTTAATGGCCACAGGTGTGAGTTTTTGTTCAATTTGTAACTCTGCAATTATTCCCCAATCCCACAGGATTAATATTCAAGTCGATCAAGTGTTATTGAAACTTTCCTTTTTCCTCTGGACTGTGTCAGCAGTTAGCCTGAAGATGGAGAGGAGATTTTGATGAAAAAAAACAGCTTTTTGTCGTGCCCACATTTAGGCAATTTGTTAAGGTAAGACCGAGATACTCCTGCAGAAATTCTATAATCTGCTGTTCTGTGAGGGCAGACCTACTTCCTGCTCCATGTATTGTGTGCTCTGTTGCCCATCTTGTGACCAAGGGCTTTTCATGTAAAGGCCTGATGATTCTTTGACATCCTGTTTCATTTTTCCCACAGCATAATGATCAGTGGGCCTCCTGAGAAAAAGAGATTTCAGTAATTTGAGATTTCAGTAATTGAGATTTGGTGGTGGTCAACAAGGCAGTCTGCAAAAAAATGAACAAGGTGGCTATACTTTAAATTTCTTGCATTTTCTGTGTAATTACATGGGCTGTTTCACAACCATTGCTCCAGATACTCATACTATAGTGTCATCTTGTAATTAATCTGCTGTTGCATTTGCAAAGCGCTAGGTTTTGAACTCAAAGCTCAGTATCCTGCTCAGGTTATGTTCTGCTACCACATTGTGTATTGTCCATGAGCAGTTTGTATGGCTGCATATGCCTTTTGTGTAGTCTATCCAACAGCAGAAATCAGTAGAATACTGTTGTTTTAGTCAAACTAATTCCCAAGTAGTGACTTACTTTCTATTCCCTCATCCTCTTTCTGTAAACTAGTGCCATGTGCAAACCACAGGCAGCATGAAATGCTCACAGCAGTGTACTATGACCTTTGCAGGGGAAAAGGGGCAGTAAACTGGCAAATCTGCTTCAGACTGTATCAGAACCAGGAAGGTAAGGTCACGGGTCCTGGCAAACAGGGACAAGCTGAAACCAAGCACATTTTCCTCCTTGATCTCTCAGGGAGTAACTCTATAGATTGTCACTTCTTGGCTTAAGAATCTCCATTGGGGGTGAGAGAAAATGGCAAATGTGGTGTAACAAGCTGCAGCCAGAAGTACATGCAGAGCTTGTCCTTGGCAAGGACATGCCTGACACAAGAGGTGCTTTCAGAGCAGAGGAGAACTGTTGCTTGCTAGAAGCCTGTCACTTTTATCTCTGTTGGTAGGCAGTCTCTCATGTCGAGGCTAAAAAGATAGTAGTCAGAGTTCCTGTTACAGGAGGGCTATCAAGAAAGCAAACTCAAAATTCAGGACCTCCTGAATCAGTAGTTGCAAACATATCTTTTACAGCCCTCTTAGCTTATCTTCTATGAGTTTATTCATCTGCTTTTTGAGAGCATTTATACTTTTCATAATGAGAACATCCTCTGCCATAATTTAATTTTGTACATAAATGTGGTGCCTGGTTTACTTCAAATCCATTGTTCCCGAGGGTAGGAAGTAATGGAATAGCCATTCCCCATTCGCTTCTGCACACTGGTGATGATCTTCTACACCTTTGTTGCCCATTCCCCACCATTTTCTTTTGTCTAAGCTGAAGATCCCAATTCTTCCTCTCTGCATCCAAAAATAATTCTATAACTTTGAGCTTCTTTGTAGCCCTTCTGTGTACATCTCATATTGCTTCCATGATTTCTCTTGAGCTTCCTTTTTCCCGTCTGGGGATACCAGGTGTTCATTCACTGCTGGCAGCTGGCTCCATAATCCCAGTAGTGTATCAGAGCTTTGGGGATGGAGAAAAAGTTATTCCAAATGTTGCTTTCATGGGCAGAGAGGTATTTGTTGGTTTGGGGTTGGTTTTGTTTTTTGAGTCTCACTTCTGCGTGTTCATCTCAGCCTTGGAAGAGCTTAGAGATTAGAAGGTATTTTTTCTATGCAGATAGGACCACTAGGACTGCAGGTGGGTGCAAGGCAGAAAGCAAATGAGACCCCTCACTAGCCTTGTGCAGCTTGCTGTCTGGGGAGAAGGGAAGGAGGTGATTCATAGAGTGTCCAAAAAAAATCAGACTACTAGCCATGCACACAGCTTATTCTTTCTTGGAGGATTTTAAGAGGATGTGCCCAAAAGTAGAAAGATGCTCCTGTTTAAACAGATACTGGTAGGTCAGATAGGCATGTCCTGCTGCTATTTTTCAAGAAATGGGGAAGGCTGCTAGTAATATAGAAAAAGCTAGGAAAAGTGTTATTTGCATTCTCTGTCTTTGTATTATCCATGGATAAGTATTTTCCTCATCTGAATGAATAAGATTTGCATCAAAATTATCAACGTTGCTGCAGACCTTGGAAATTTTCCCAGAGATCTGACTATGGTGCCTTACTCTCATGCTTTAGCATGTGGGAAGGGAGGTCCTTGCCCATAGGCACAAGTTTAGTCTCTGTGCCTGTTCTTAGAAAAGCAGTTCTGTTTGTACCTTCCAATGACTAGACAGCCCTGCGTACACACCAGTTCCCAAAGGAGAATTAAGTCCAGAGGCACAATTTCTCACCAACCAGGAGAATCTTAAAGGTATATGAACTTCTTCCCATTTATTTATACAAAAGCCACCAGCTGGCTGCATACCAGAATTTAAATTGAGACATTTCTGCTCACTAGGATGACCAGGAACAAGTAATGACCCAGTGGGTAGGTGACATACTTGTCAAGCATTTTCACGTTGCTGAAGATAACCCTGTTCTCCACCTGCAAACCCACTCTGAAAGCGGTATTACAACCGGAGGCTGTGACAGTGGCTGATTCATATGGAAATGCAATCGTTTGTAGGCACAAGACACCTTTGCACAAAAAAATTCATCATGTAACTTGCAGCCAATCTTGAGAGAGATCCAAATACAAGGGGTTGTTCTAACTCATTTGCTGTGGGCTATATGAACTTCCTCAGGAGGAGGAGAGACTAGTCGCTGGGAAAACAGCAGAAAAGGTGCTGAATACAAATGCAGTGTCTTCATTCCTTCCTCTGGGCCTGGGCAATGCTTTTTTTCTCTTTTCCTCATACGCTTGTCATGTTGATAGCTCAGTATCTTGCCCTAGGGACAGGGAACTGAGAGGCAGAAGAGGATGGACGCATTGTACACACAGGGTGAGACGCTGGTAGTTCAGTGCAGTTTCCATTTTTTCCAATGCAAATTACTTCCCTCCCTTCAGCGTTCTCCAAATCGGGAACCAGTGTGGTTGTTAATATCATAACAGGTCCAGCAGAGGGCCACAAAGATGATCAGAGGGATGGAGCACCTCTCCTATGAGGACAGGCTGAGAGAGCTGGGGCTGTTCAACCTGGAGAAGGCTCCGGGGAGACCTTAGAGCAGCCTTTCAGTGTCTGAAGGGAGCTCCAGGAGAGCTGGAGAGGGACTCCTTGTCAGGGAGTGACAGGACCAGGGGTAATGGTTTTAAATTGAAAGAGGGGAGATTCAGATTAGATTTTAGGAAGAAATTCTTTACTGTGGGGGTGGTGAGACACAGCAACAGGTTGCTCAGAGGCCATGGATGCTCCATCCCTGGAAGTCTTCAAGGCCAGGCTGGATGGAGCTTTGAGCAACCTGCTCTAGTGGGAGGTGTCCCTGCCCATGTCAGGGGGGTTGGAACTTGATGATCTCTAAGGTCCCTTCCATCTCTAACCATTCTATGATTCTAGGAAAACACAGGTACAGCTATGCAATGTCTTTAGAATCCTAGAATTACCTTAGATCCCGCTAGAGCAGGTTGCTCAAAGCCCCATCCAACCTGACCATGGTTGCGGTAATTACACGGAGCCGGGATAATCTATTTCAAAAGTGTTATTGCAGATACTTGTTCTGCACTTTCTTTCAAAGAAAAGCATCTCCTTAGATTCCCGAGGAAGGTTCCGCTCGGTGACAGACGCCGCCAGGCTGCGGATGAAGGTCGTGCTGAAGTCCACACCTGCAATCTGGCCCCGACCCAGCCAACTCCAGCTCCACCACACTTGGGCCAAGCGCCAACGCGGGGACGCAAATTCCGCGCGGGGGGGTGGGGACCGCGACACTGCACGACACAACACGGCCGGGGGGGAGGTGGGTCCCGCCGTGGAGCCAAGCGGCGGTTTCACACTCACACACACCCCACGTAGTTTACCTGCGGACCGCTGGTTTGGTTTTTCTTGGGTTTTTTTTTTGTTTTTGTTTGTTTGTTTGTTTGTTGGTTGGTTGGGGTTTTTTGGTGTTTTCGGGTTAAGTTTTCGGTGTGTTAGGGCATCTTATTTATTTATTTATTTATTTATTTTATTTTGTGAGTTTGTGGTAGGAGCTGGGAAAGGAAGAGCTTTTGGGGTGTCCTGCGAGGCTTTTCATAGTGCTAGTGCCTGGCTGTTTTTTGGAAAGCTGCGAGGAAGTTGTGTTTGCGTTGGAGTATCTCGCCCTCCACCCCTTCCCCTTGAAATACGCCTTAATATTTGCAACTCAGAACTTCCCCTGTCCAGGTTGTATCTGTCAGGAGGAAGTTCACCGTAATGATTAAGATGGCAAAAGTAGCATATTTCTATAATCAAAACATCAAATACAGGAATAGGATGTACTGTTTTTTGTAGTTTGCATAAATGAGCTCAATGATAATGGCATACTGATCTGTTGGGAAACCCTTCTAAAAAGTTATTAAAACTCTGGCGGGTATGACAAGAATGTCTCTACAACCGCCCTGCTTTAAACAGCCCTTTTTTGCTGCTGTAACCACGCTGCTATCGTGAGTGCACATTCCACGTGTGAATAAATAAGTCAAAATAAGTGTTAAGCTTGTCCTTACAAAGAAGGTGTGATCATGATGCTGCTTGAGTTACTTCATGGTTGTTTTGATACAAAAAAAAAAAAAAAGTTAATAATTAAAACATTGAAGAATATCATGTTGCCATGTTTTATATTATGTGAAGGTCAGGCTTCTCTACAGGAAAAATCCCCGGCCCTCTTAAAAATGAAATTGCTCACATATTTGGAAAAATTAAGGTTGTTTGGAAATTGTAGTCATGTTCCATAGATGTCTTCTGTGTTCCCACTCAGTTTTCCCATTTCAGTAATTCTTAAAGAAGTTAAAGCTAAGAGAATTTGCATTTAAGTGATAATCTTCTTACTTTCATCCCCATTATATGTTTCCCAGGGATGATGGAAAATGAAGTTTATTTGATCCATTCTGTTAAGGAAACTGGTAAAAACTTAATTTGCAAATAAAACACACAGGAATGCTGCTCTTCTTTTTTTTTTTTTTTTTTTTTTTTTTTTTTTTTTTTTAGTGAAATATGACTCCCTTACCATGAGTTGCCAAAAGAGGGGCAGAAGACAGAATAACTGCTGAATAAATGAAAGATGTGTGTCACATTCATCTGTGCTTGTGGTCACAGGAATAGTGTCCTTTAATTGTGTGTGGTATCTCATAGCAGAGATTCCATAAATGGAGCAGGCTAATCAACAGATAAATGACCAAAGAAAGTATTTTCCTCTTTGCTTTTTAGGACTGACTGAAATTAAACACGTGCTTCCTTTCTGCTTTCACGTTCATATGTCTACAGCTAACACTAGACATTGGTTTTAGGCAAAGGGAGAGATTTTTGGCCATGGAGGTGGTAGAGTAGCAGATGGTTACTCAATAGAAGTGTTGTAGCCAAACCATTTTATTATCAGATATTAGAAAGATCAACAATATTAAATTCTGATGATGTTGACTCTAAAGTTGGTTTGAAGTTAGATCGATGTTGAAGCACATGTTCCCTGTGGAGATACTGTAAAAATCTTAGAATGGGACTTGCTGTTATTAGAACAGCTTATGTTTTTCTGTTGCTGTACTAGTAACTCGTTATTCTACAAAAACGTTGCTCTTTGTTGTAATGCTAGCTCTGTAATTATTTGAGTACTTGGTTAACTACGATCAGTGCCTTTTTGGGTGCTTTGTTTCTTTGAAGGGGGGAAGAAGAGGCTGAAGAACAGTACTCAAATTGAATTTGTTTTAAGTTGGACCCTAGTGATTTGAGTAGGATGGATGGTAAAGACAAGTGTGGATTGTGCATCTGGGCCATGAATTCTTAATATTTTTAACTAACCTAGACTGGCTTTTTTCTCAACTACCATATGGCAGTAGCTCTCATCTACGCTGTTCCACTTTGCCTCTTAGAAATTTGATAAATGAGCATGTCTTCACCTGTTAATTTCCGTTGCACTCAACAAACTTTTGCTGTCTGGCATTGTGTTGGGCTGAACCTGTCAGTCTTTGTTTTCCTGTCTGTGTATTTGTTTCACAAATAATGTCAGATGAATTTTGGAAATGCAGCTCATGGGTTGTTAGTGTCAAAAAAGCCGTGAGCGAACACAAAATGTTGGGCCAATTAAGATTACTTATATTGTTGACTTGCCAAAGGTACAGATGCTGCAAATCAAACTAAAATCTAAGTCATAAACCTGACACCTGATTCTTCTTCTACCTGGTATTTCTTTCTAAAAGTTATGCTTGTAAAGTTATGATGTTGATGACATAAAGGTAGGGTGGAAGCCATGTCTGTCCATTTTTCTTCGCTTGTTCTTACTTTCAGTCAGCAGTTGAAGGAAATTGAATCACAGCCTTATCCCTGCTCAGGGAGTTTTCTTTCATTCTCCTCCCCGCATTCTCTCTGCATAACACAGTATGTTTCTGCTAATTACTCCTTCATGCTCGGTTGTACATTATTCTGCCACTGTTTGGCACTGAGTTGAGGCTCTTCCTATTGCAATTTCATTTCCATTTTAAGGCATCGCTGCAGCAGTATTTTGCTGTTGGAGGAGGGTTTTCTGTGATTTCCACGTGAGCCTTGCTCATTCATTCAGTCAAGTAAACTTGCAGACAAATGATACAGTGTGTTTCTTCAGGAAGCGCTGCATAGCAAGGCCAGTATAGGTACAATATTCATAATTGCTTCTGGAGGTTAGAGGAAAAAGTTGTTGTCTCCTTCCAACCTCTATAGTGTTCTTGAATTTTAACAGTTTGGTCTGTCCTGAGGTAGAGTACATCATCTGTGGCCCAGGAGGAACAGGAGTAAATGGCTATATGTTTGTTCCTGTTTCCCCAGGGATGCTGAGGAAGTTCTATTGTTATAAAGAACAGCAAAAGTACAGCCTGTATAAGTTTGTCCTAGCAGGGGATTGGGTGGTACTCTGCCACTGCTTTACAAGCCTCACTGGGCACGACTTCAAGGCTGGAACCCTTAGGTGATTGCTAATGCCACCTTCTGTTTGGCATTTGCATGCAACAGGTTGCAAAGTAAAGCATTAAAACTTTGTGTCAGATTTACTACCAAAAATATGATACTGATTTGAGGTGTTTTAAAAGCAAGAAGCTAGTGTGGGAATCGGGAAGTGTGTGTGGTGGGGAAAGTTATTCAGGGGGGTAATATAGAAGACAATGTGAAAAGAAAAGGGCAAGAAAAACAGTTTAAATGATATCAACCCTTTGGCTGTACAGCAGTATTTTGGTGTACTGTTATATTAATTATATATTTGTTATATAATTTATATTTCTATATAGTTGTTATGATTTGACTGCCATCTGTACTGAGCTTCTGTTATTTCCTTCATAACAATTCTATAACATAGCAGCTGCTGTAGCATGTCAGGGAGTCATGATTCACTAACTGGTACGCAGGTACAGAGATAATTACTTATTTACAACCACTGCACTGTGAATTGATAAGTATATTGGCTATAATTAGTCCCATACTGACTAACAGGCAAGGCATTTGCCAGCTTCATAGAATCATACACAACTCCATTTCTCTGAACTTTGAGTTGCCAGTCATTACCTGCCTATATGTGAGGAATTTTTTCATTTTCTCCTAACAATCCTTTCATTCCTTTTAGTACAGTTTTGCTTCACTTGAAATCACCATAAGCAAAAGTTGGTCTCATCTGTCACTTCCTGCACAGCACAAATTCAGTTCTATTTCCTACTTATGGGTCTGGTCTTTGTTTGCCTTCATGGATGAATGCCAGACTCTGTTTCCCTTCTTGTAAACAGGAATGTTTTAAGAGGAAAGAGCCTTGCTAAGGCAATGGGGGAAAAAGCAGGGGAAAACAGAAATTAAATAGGTGAGAGAAGGTGATACTATCTATCTTATGAAGCAATGAGTTCCAAAATTGAGGCATTTATTATCAGTATATCTCAATAGCTAATTACTGAGCAGAAATCACCTCCAGCTTCTGCAACGTATAGGAAGAGTCTGGTGTTCTCATAAGAACAAATATAGCACTCAATCAGTTTCAAAAGCCAACATACAAGGATTCATAATTTTAAAATGCGTTTTATTGTTTCAGAATTCTTTAGCAAATATGAAAGCATAACCTGTTATGTCACTTTCTCTTGTTCTAGATTTTCTAGCATACAGCTAAATGATGAGTTAATGGCGAGGAGCCCATTGCACAAAAAGTAGCCTCCACAGTTGTGCCTAGAGAGGAGTAGGTTATATTTCACCTTGATCTTACTTTAGATGACTTTCTTCCTTTTTTTCTTTCTTTTTACTTCTTCTTTTGTAATATAGGCACAGTTCAGGTACTTTTTTGTGTATCAGATCAGGTTCCTTACTGGTAGAAGGCCTTGCAGACCTAAAAGACTGAAATGAGAAAGGAAGATGAAAAGTAATACAAAGTAGCACTGTGTTAATAATGTTGACAGGGTGCCAGTAGTCTGAACACTGTTGATGACTTGTCTCAAGAGTTTTAAAGAAAGGCTGGAAGAAAAACAGTAAAGTTGTTGCAGATATTTGCAGACAGCTTGTCCAATTGCTTCTGTTTGGGACGATGGAAAAAGTTAGAGTTTGTTTGAAAAGCTGAAAAAGGTCCATTGTTCGGAAACAGAGAAAAAGGGGAATCCTTGTCATCACCCTGAATAGTGGTGCTCCAAGGAGGTTGTGTTGTAAAGAGCCCTGGAAGTCAAGTTGGCTTAATTAATATGAGACACTTAGAAGAAATTAATTACAAAATGGTAACATTTGGGATCTAAGGAAAGGATTTTGCTGCAGTGAATGCCTGTGAGCAGAACATGATTGCTGGTTTCAAGGCAGAGACAGGTGCTATAATGGCCAAGGTATGAGCTGTGAGCTTGAGCAAGTGCGATGTGAAGGTGTATTTCATAAAGGAGGTTCATGTTGAGCATGACTGGAGGTAAGTAGCTAGGAGAAACTGGAGAGATCTACATCAAGTGAGATGTTAGGCTATAGAGGAACAGTGGGGAGGGCCATAGTAATCATGAAAAAGATATTTTAAGCATTTTGATGAAGAGCTTTAAGAGCTCTGTTTGTTGTCAACAGGCAGCTGGGATTTCATGGGAAGGTATTCTGCAGTTTCAAATTTGGACAGAATAATTTCTCATTTCATCATTTGCGGTGTTTTGTTTAGGACTTGTAGTAGTTCTCCACAAAAATGTCTCACGAGTAGGACTGAGACTGTAAGTCTTAACCAAGATTTTTGTGTGCAATGTGTTGCTCTAAAAATATCACTACACCAAAGATCTCTCAGCAGAAAGCAAGGCAAACTGCAATTGTGGATAAAATGACATTAACCCTATTGGCCTGTGTCCTCAGCAAGAGAATCGCTTTTCTGAAATCAGATGTGAAAGAATACCTCTTAAACTTTCTCTTAAGCATTTTGAAGCTTAGTTTTTACAAACAACTTGTATCAGGTTTTAATAATATTCACATCTGGTTGAATTGCAGTACTGAGGTATCCTTGAGTCAAATACTGGGATATATACTGAACAGAAAAGAGGCATACTCTCCAGAATACACTTTACATTTTTAAGTAATCCCTTTTGAAGATTAGAAGTATGCCAAATCTGCAAACAAAACTAAGGAACTATAAAATTATGTTCATTGCTCTGTTATCTTAGCTCTCCATATCACTTATGAGTACATAAAAGCATATTGTTGATTGAAACGGATTTTTGCTATTTCAAGTATATAATTAGGGGGATGCCTTTGAATTATTTTTTGCCAGCAGAAACTTATCCAACCTTTAAAATATAGCCTTTTGTCAACTGTGTGGCAGGAGGTAGAAAATAGTAAACTTAAACTTGAATGTTAGTATATTTCATTGTGTAAAGCAAGGTATTAAAATATTTTTTTCTAATCTAAACCCAAACCTTTGTTTTTCTTTCAGATGAATGTCTGTAGGTTACGCTTAACAGTACCCCCTGATGAAGTCTCGCAGCCTGAACAGGGAGTGAAGGAAATTGAAAGAAAGAAAAACGTAAGTTTTAGGAATCATATTCTCTATAAAAAAGGAGGATGTGTTGCCATGCACAGAAGCTGATACTAGTTGCTTTGGGAGCCCAAAGCCCAGTCATCTTGGAAGGCTTGAAGGGCATGTGGAAGCAGAGCAAGTCGGCTGAGAGCTTTGAGCCTGGGAGTAAGGGACAGCAAAACTGCATGTAAAATAGGTTGAGAGCAGAGGAACAGCACAGTGGTTGTAGGTGGTTTGTGACCAAGGTACCTTTAGTACTGATTATTTAATATTTATATATTAAAGACTAGGAAACTGCTATCAAGAGCAGGGTCTTGCATTAAATAGGACCTTGATCCTCACCTGAATGGGATTTTGTGTTTCATGTAGGCTTAACAGTGGACAAGATTTGAACCTTAATGTGTGTGGTAGCTGGCTTGCCTGGGACTTGGATGCTTTGGTGTGTTGGCTAATTTTGGTAACAGGTGATGTACTAATAAGAAATACGAAATAAATAACTCAATATTGTTGTGACGTGAAAGTGATTTGAAGGCCATGTGTGTGGAAGTGTTTAGAACAGCAGTTTGTTTGTAGAAGGCAGTAGCGTGCCCATACACCCATACGCAAAATCTTACATTTGCTATGGTGCAGAACATGTTCTTTAAGAGCTGTTTCAGAGCAATAGAGGATGATTAATTTATCTGAAGGATGGAGATTAAAAAGGGAAGATGAACAGGCTCCACAACTTCATCACATTTACACTTTGATAAACCAAAATCAGACAAGAAGTTGGCTCAGTTTACCAGATCCAATGTCTGAGTAACGGTATGACAATGGGAGGCAAAACAACAATAGAATTTATTTGAAATAATTTCCTAATCACTAGCAAAGGTAACTGTAAAAATGACTCAGACAAAGATTTTAAAGCAATAAAAATAAATGCAAAGTAGAATGGTCAAGATAAAAATTCCTTATTGGCTATTTCTTGTGCTGGAACCTTGCATGCACTCAGCTTTTAATACACTGCCTTGGCACAGTAATAGGTCCTTGAGGATCTATAAATATTACTTACAGAGCGGGTTAAAAAGGCCTTAATGCAACCTAAATTTGGGCCACTGTTAAATAGTAATAATTGGTTTTGTACAGAGATGTTTAGTTGTGGCACTTAGAGTTGCTTCCCCTACCCCCCACCCCACTGTCTCCTGTCAGTTTGTATCTGGTTGTAGAAACAGACTGGACTAAGAGCAATGTCAGTTTGTTTTTGAGGAGGATAGATACTGACTCATGGCTTACTCACTTTACTCTGCTGAGTAGTGTAATAATAAGACAGAAGTATGAATGACAAGGGCTTGGACAATTTGTATTGACTTAGGCAACCAATTTTTTTCTCTGTGGGACCTTATATTTAACAAGCACTGCAGTTCCGCTGTAATACAAATAGACTAGACTAGGCTGGAGCACCCAGGCAGATCAGGCAGCCTGAGCCTGGCTGCCAGGAGCTCTGCTGTTCGGGCAGGAGAAGTACTGGAGAGAGACAGACTTCCTTGGCCCTGCCTGCTGCTGCTGTGGGAGGAGAGCAGAGACCTTGCTGTATCAAAGGGAATGCCAGAAAACTATAAATACACCATGGCATGACATTTGGTTGTAATCTCGTCTTTCAAATCCTTCATTAGAGGGAGGTGATTTTGAGCTGCCCTGGTGTGACATAGTGATGGCTTACTACTTATGTGTTACTTTTCTGTGTCTTTCTGGAGCTGTGTACCATTAAGAGATGTTTCAGTTGCAAAATCAGCTAGTGAACTGAAAAGAAGCTCTTGCTAGTGGCTGTCCTCACAATAACTTGTTTTGGAACTTCATCTCCAATCTGAACTGATTCTTTATTGGTTACGTTAGTGGCTGTTGACTTAGCCTTTTTCATTGTGGTCCAACTTCAGCAGAAAATGTATGTTGTATTTCATGAAATACATAGCAGAGCATTGTTTCTAGATTGTCTTTTTTTATTGCTATACATCCATGAAATTGATTAAAGAAATTCAGAAATTAAAAGAAAGTGATGCAGCTGGGCAGTTTTGTTCCAAGAGAATTGCTGGAGGCATTACTGTACTAGGATGAACTCTGCCCATCTTTTAGGAAAGGCTGGCAGATGGTACGCAGTCAGAAGTGGATCTCGAAAACTGAAGGGGGAGTGAGCTTATGTTCCAGTGTGTAAGGATGGATTTTTATGTTCATATTTAGGCTATGATACCTTGAAAGAAGCATATGAAAACTGGAGTCACAAGTAGAGGCTGGTTGGTTGTTTTGTTTGCTTTTGACAGGCTAAAAGCCTACAGCTAAGTATCTCTGAATTGTTAACTCTTTAGGCAGAGAGGATCTGAAACTATTCTGATTTTGTTCCATTACTTCTGTTAATGAGAGACAGTGGCTAACAGCAGTGTGAGGCTGTTTACTTCACCATGAAATACAAAGGAATATTGTGCTTGTCAGATTGTATGCAAAATCTGCGTGTCCTTAAGCCTGCTATGTCTTGCATAATAAAGGGCTACCAGACAATTGTATTGTTCCTCTTTGGATTGGGCTTATTTTTATCCATCAGTCCCTTTCTTCACTGTCACGGCTAAATTTGGAAGTGTCATTGGAGGCTGTGGCTAGGCATTTGAGGGCACAACATGGAGATGCGTATAGACAATATTTCTTTTTCATTTGTACACGTGGACAAGAGAATGCAAATGAGGTAATACTCTAGAAGTTTGTGTTGCTTTCCCGTGTCTGTGGCTTTCAGCAGAGTTTGAGCAGTATTAGTCTTAAACTTGGATGGGTACTTTGGCTGTATGGTATCCTCAAACTCTTTAATTTTTTTATGTTTTTAAAGTAACGCGATCAAGAGGTGAAACTCTTCTTTGTTTCCTAAGCAGGGATATAGAAGCGTAGCAAGCATTTTTTTCCCCCAGCAAAAAAGGAGGCTGTCTAGAAACCAGAAAGGGAACTTGTTCCTTTATGTGATGGAGAGAATCCAGCAGAAACTTGTCAGGCCTGGATCAAAGAATGAGTGCAGTGAATGTGGGGCTGTTGTGTACATTGAATCTAGGACAGTGCCTGTTTTCTCTGCTCTTCTGCTGCTGCCAGCGCACTCCCATCAGCACAGCAGAAGTGCTATCATAACAAATGTGGTTCACCTGCTACAGGTGGCTGGTGTTACTGCTTCTCAGCCTCTCTAGAACTGATTGCTTGATTATTTTTTTTTTATGTATACTAATTAATGACACCTTCATTAAAAACAGCACTACATGAAAAACATAGACAGAATTCCACTGACTTCTGTGGTTACTGCTGTATTTGTGGTGTGTTATTCTCTTAGTGTATAAACATTGGTGTTCTGATTTGGGTACGGATTTCATTGACTACGTATGAGTTTGTGTAATGCCTGTTACTTCTGGTTTTTGAATTAGGCACCTACATACTATGCTTCAAGGAGCTTAAAAGTTGTAATGTGTTAAATGATACTTCTTAGTTAGCGTCATGAAGTTAAGAGCACTCATCTCTATGCCTTGGCATATTTTCCCTATTTTATTACAAATTATACGTGAAACATACTTAAATGTAACATGAGTTTCATGAGCTGTAGAGGAATATGAAAAAACGTAAGACGATAGCTACCTTCTTTCCGAGCACATTAACTTTCTTCAGCAAGCTCAGTATCATAAATTCGTCATTTTACTGAGCAGAAGATATTTAACTCAAATAACAATGGGAATGTTCTTGCTCTTTGTATGACTAGTGAGCAAGCAAAAGATAACTGGGTGTTTCAGAAACCTCTGAAATGTGGCAGTTGAGGAGGAGAGAAAGCTTCACTTAACTGATACAGTTCTGGTTAGAAGAATTTTTAGATGGTGCAGGTAAACAGAAAATAATGATTTAGCACAAATTTAAGGCCATAAGAATACGAACTTTAGAATTGTGCTAATCATTATTTTTCAAAATAATGCATCTTCTGTGCTTCTGCTGCCAATATTGAGGTAGGGAAGAAGCATAAAGTACAGGTATCGGACTTTCATTTGAAAAAACTGATAGGGCTAGATTAGGAAGCAATTCATCCTTCAGTGTTATTTATATAATGCCAGTAAAACCATGGATAATACAAAAAGCAGTTATCAACTCATTTAGGGTTTGTTTTTATATTGTCTGTTTCACTTCTTTCATGCTACTTATGCTACTTCCTTGGACAGAAACATAAACAGGATGCATGGCAATTAATAAGACTTTTGCAACCCTGGGTGTAGGCTTCTGTTTTAAATATTTATTAACTAGGTAAACATGGTCTGTGTTTCCTTAATATGTGCTGTGTGATCACACCAAGTGCAACATGACGGTTACTGCAACATAGGCAAAGCACCTGCCTGAAAGCCGATTTAGTATTCGCGTAAAACAACATGATGTGTTCTTGTTGTTATCTTGGACTGTCATATAACTGACTATAGGTACAAAGAAATATTCACAAGTTGTTTAAGATTTGTCTGCCTTTTAGATCAATGGCTTGCATTAGAAAGAATCTTGAGCACAGTTTGGGGCAACATCTGTGCCTGTTCCAGTGCAGGAAGTGCACAGGCAGATGGGGAGTAAGAACATCCCTGTACTCCAGAGCTGGCCGATACTTCAAACTTAAACAGCAATGGTTCGCTAATCTAACGAAACCTTCCATTTTGAAGTACTGTTCTGGTTAGTTCTTGCTCCCAATTACTTGCATGTATTTAGTTCCTCCATTGTCATCACTGAGATGTGTCACTGCAGACCAGAATGGAGACTGGTGAGGACCTTCTAAGAAAAACATCCAAATTCAGAGAGCCATTATGTATGGGACATAGAGCAAACCAGTAAGAAGTATTTGACTTTAACAACATTCGGTAGTCCTTGGGGATGTGGAAAATCCAGGACCTGTGGAAAAGGAAACATGTGAGAGATGGGACATGACAGAGGAAGAACAGAGGACGAAGTAGAGAAGGAAAAAACACTGAAGGGAGAAAAATAAACAAAGATAGGTGGAAGTAGCTTAAGGGAGGAGACAAAGTGGCAGAAAGTATTTGATGCACACATGATGATGCATTTCTGTGGAGCAGTTTGAGACCTGAGCCATTCAGCAAGGCTTCCTTTAGAGGCAAATGTGTGTTAAAAATAGTCAGTGAGCAAAAAAAGCCCATCCGTCTTTCAATTTTGTATGGAGGAAAGTTTTTTCTGATTCTAACCCTTCCTCTAAGAGTAGACTGCATCAGGTCAGCACCCTCCCTCCCTTTTTTTTTTNTGCATATAATGAACCCTGAAACAAGTGGTCATTGAGAGAAAATTAAGAGTTATCAACCAGATAAAGTGCAAGGTAAGCATAGCTGGACTAGAACAGCAAGGAAAAAGACTAAAGAAATATGATCAATGATTTGTATAACTGTTGGTTCACAGCTTTAAATCAAAAACTTCACTGAAATTTTAACAGGTGCATGATGGGGATTGTGGTATGAAGGAGGAATAAGGAGGGGGTAAAAGCAATATCCTGTATTTTAAGTAGCACATGGTAGAACTGGAACACTCAACAGAGGATGGAGATTCTTTTAATCTGAGAGAAGTGACAAAGGCATCTTGGGAGGCTTGTGCAAATACAGATAACAGGCAAGTTTAGCATTGTTGCAAGAGGCATGTAACTAGTCTGGCTTTGTGTGTACTTAATCTGGCATGTACTGCCTATTATGATGTAAACTTAATTCTGTTCATCTGTTAAATATATAAGTGCCATGGTGATTCTCCAGCTGCAAACCCACTGGTCTGAATTTGTAGTTCTTAAGGGAGGAGGAATTCCTCCAAAGCATTCCTTAGGAATGTGTTTATAATATTCTAAAAATGAGGAACTTAGGCATAATTTTCATGCAGAACTCTGCAAAGAGCACTTTAAACAAGCCCGCTAATGTTTGGAGCCACAAAGGATGTTGGTAGTTGCTAGCATTCAGCTGTTCCCCTCATAAAAAAAAAAAAATGGTCATGGGTAAAGGGCATGAATTAAGTGTCTGGTGCCTTAGTAACGGCTAAACAATCAAAATGATTATTCATTTCACTATCAGGAAGATGGAAACTTGTATGTAATCCTTTTATCCAGATGCAGGGGAGGAGCTGCAATAAAACTGTCAAAGAAACAGTACAACCCCGGAAGCAAACAAACACAAAAGTTTTTTGGCTGCTCAGAGAGGTGGTGGAGTCTCTGTCTCCGGAGACACTCAAAACCCGCCTGGACAAGTTCCTGTGCAACCTGCTCTAGGAGGACCTGCTTTGGCAGGGGGCTTGTACTAGGTGATGCCCAGAGATCCCTTCTGATGCTGTATCATTCTGTGAAGTTTTGAGTTATGTCCCCACCTAGTTTCTCTGTTTTCTCCCCCCAAAAATCAGGTGTGGGGTTTTTGTTTGTATACATCCAAACAGCGAAACAGAATCTCCAATAATACATAGTTATCAAAGTGCAAAATGATGTCAGGTATACGTAGGGCTGGTTGCCCAGTGTTTTTCCACTAAATGGTTTTAAGGCTTTATTTTTAAATGATACCTTATAGCTTTGTTGTTCTTTGCATGGAACATTCCTTATCAGATGTCTGCTCCATGATTGTCCTCTCCCAGCCCTGCATACGCACACCCACAGCTTCAGCAAAATGGTTAAGCTATTAATGATATGGTAAAGGAAAATGTGTAGGCCTTACAATGTTGAGAAAAATCTGTTGGTATCTTCTGAATGCAAGTAGGTTTTCCCATTCATTTTTCCCTTACCCCTTATTCTTTTATTGCCAGCAGAGTTGTTAGTTTGGCTGCTGAAAACTGAAAGTGCTGCTGCGTTAGACTGCTGATGCTGTCATTGCTGTCTAAATCGGTAGAGACTGGCGACTCTCTGGGATGCAGCTGCAGATGGATATAAGATGCTGAGTCTCATATCTTCCAGCCTCTGTTTGATGTCAAAGAGATTTTAGATGCTGCTTAGACTCCTAATGTAGTAAACAATCTCAGAGTTTGTTGGTTTTCATACAGTGTCATTACAGAACAATATAACAAAACCAAGTATATTGTGAAGTCAATGTAGTGAACATTCTCAAATTCACCTGTATTCTGGTGTCAGAGAATCATAGAATGGTTTGGGTTGGAAAGAACCTTAAGGATAGAGTTCCAACCCACCTGCCATGGGCAGGGATACCTCCCACTAGACCAGGTTGCTCAAAGCCCCATCCAGCCTGGTCTTGAATAGTTGTATCTAGTACATCTAGTGTGAGAAAGAATGTTCAGTAAAATTACCTATAACTGATTTGTACCAGCCTTTCACAGTGTGCAAAGCTAAGCAGTAACAGCAATGTTTCTAGCGTCTTTCTGACTTTTAATTCAGAAGTAAACACTGATTTTAGGTTTGCAAATATTCAAAGTTAGGTAAGAATATTTTTTCCCTTCTTTTTTGAAAGTCATGATGTGGACATCTTCATCTAAGCTAAATGTTTAAATTGTTGTAATCAAGAATAGAATTTAGTACTTCTGGAGAGCAATTAATTTCATATGATTGCTACAGTTTGTTTCTCTGGGTGGATTAGAAGCGAGGCAGGGTGAGCAGTCAGGTCAGATGGGTACATCTGATATTTATTTACATGCTGAGGGAAGTGATTCCTACTGTTTGCATGAATATTTTTCTTACTAAGTGTATTGATAAGATGAGAGGAGTCTTTATTTGCAAGATAAACAGACATTTTCTGAGGAATCTTGCCTAAAATGTTTTAATTTCAGTTTCTTCTGAGAACTTTCTAAAATTTCTTAAATTTGTGATTTTTTATATTTCCTGCAGCAGGGAGTTTGGACACTGAGGGGTGATTTTGTGGTTGCAAGACATTTAAAGGAAGCTGTGAGAGCTGTCAATGCTCTGCAAGGATGTAGACAAGTAGCATAATATGTGAATGAAAATAAGCTAGGATGACTTTTTTCTTTCATGTGCTTCTGCCTCTCCTTGCACAAATCCAATCTGTTATCTCTAGCTGTACCCTTCCATTAAAACCAGTGGAAATTAGACACCTCTAACATCTCTATCAATTATAAACTGGTTGATGATCTTCCCAGAACCATGAAGGTTGACAGTTTGGCCTCCAAAGAATTGAGAACTAGTGTTCTTAGGTCCTTAGGTTGTGTGTTCACTTTAGCTGGCTGTCTCTCCCTACCCCTCTGTTACTGTATTTTTGTTTGTTATGTTTTTATTCTAGTATTGATTTTAAAATAACTTTTACTTTTTTTACCTTTAAGGAGCTCTACCATGTACCAAATGGCATGTCTCCAGGGAAGCTTTCCCATGGGATGGTGTATGGTGTCGTGCACCGAACCGACAACAACCATAAGAGAGAGATGGTGGTTTATGGCTGGTCAGCAGATCAGCTGAAAGAGGAGATGAATTACATCAAAGAAGTGAGTTATGCTTTCAGCTTCAAAGTTTGTCAGATGTCTTTCCATATGTTCAGGTAGACCTGTGAGTGTATATGGGATGACTGATGTCTAGGCCAACACCTGAATTTGAATCAGGAACCTACTCTGAAGCTAAAGGTTTGCCTTGTTAATATTCACGTTGGAAAAAAACCATGCTCTGTACCTGGGATCTGTGTGGTCCAGACCCAAGGCCTCTCTGCCAAGTGATACTTGTTAATGCTTGCTGACTGCACTACAGCTGGGCAAGCAAAATGCCAAACAGATCTTGAGGTTCCTGTCCTGAAGCCTTTGTAATGTCAAATGTGATACAGAAGAAACGATGCAAGCAAACACCTAAAAGGATATTATCTCTCCTTTCTTCCTTGGCTTCCCAGGTCCCCAACCCCCCCGAGTTTTGAAAAGACTTCTAAATTAGGTGACATAGTAAAAATCACATGGGTATATTTTGGGGCAGGCTTAAAATAGTCAGCCTAGTAAGGATGACTTTGTACTACTTTTTCTGTCCATGCTCATTTATCATAATTGGCAGAAGCTATCCTGAAAGAAAAAAGAACCAACCAACAAACATTTCTGATGCTGCTGGTTTCTGTGCTTGAAACTCAGCATCTCTTTGCCTGTCAGTCCTCTGCTCTCAGACTTTGGCAATAATCCCCTAATTAGCCCAGGGTAACTAATTTGACCTTCTCCTTCCATCCACCTTCACCACCCAGGAAGCTATTGGTCAATGGTTATCATGTTACACTGATACAAGTGCAAACTGAGTTGCTATAACAGGGAGGGACACTGAGTCAAGCCAGCAGTGTAAGAGTGTAATTAACATCTGCCTGGTCTCTAGCTATCAGCACTTGCTTTATTACTCACCATTTGCTAGTTTGCAGCACTCCCCACTCTCCCCTTCCTACACCCAGTTAGGGTATGTTAGTACTGTAGTGCAGGCGAGGGACACAAGTTGCTGGTTTCCCACCTGGGTAGTTTATCTGCTCAGCTCAAGTGGTGTCGGGATGGGCAAGTTCGCACCCAGCAGGTCCTCAGCTGGGCCCAGCTCCTCCAGCTGCTCTCTTTCTGGTTCCTGGCACAGATTGCCTGGACCGGGACCATCTCTCTGCCCTTCAGTGTTCACAGCCAGCTCATGGCATGGGGAGAAGTGTCAGACCATCTGAACTGCATGTCTTGCACATGTATTCACTGATTCTTTCAGGAAAAAGTGGGAGAGACATGGGAAGAGGCATACTGGCCCTTGCTCTCCTGTCTCCTGCAAGCTGTGCTTAGCTATGCTAATTTGTGAATTTTGCACTGCCAGATGAGTTTTGTCTTTAAAAGCAGGGTTGTAACAAGAGTCCTCAGCTTGTGCCATGTACATGCTGACTTAAATAGACCAAAATGACAGGCCCTGTCAGAACTGCTGACAGCTCCTCTATATCCCAGTCAGATTTGCACTTGGCAGGAGGGAATGTGTGTGCGTGGGTAGGGAAAGGGCTTCCTGAACTCCACTGCAGGAGTCAGCTTTTTTCCCTGTTTCTCATCCTAAAGGGAGCACGTAGTTTGGGGTAGGCTTGTGACTACTCCTTGTGTAGATATGGTGGCTAGTGTCCCCCTTTCTGGGAGGCAGTGGGAGCACTGCAGAGGTGCTAGAAACACCACAGGCCGCAGGAATATTTTCCCCTCGGTCCTTCCCCAAGCCTGTGCAGAGAGGAGGCGAGCTTGCTGCCCCAGATTAGCTGCCATCAGCCGGTGCTTGATAGAGGTGAAGGTTGCAGTGGCGGGGGAAAGGAATTGGAATTGCCTAGCTGGAATGTAGACAGTAGGCAAACATTTAACTAGTATTTACAGTGTGTGCTCTTGAGAAGATTGGCTCTGTGTATGATTGCAGTGGCATGTAAACTCAACTGGCTTCCAGCAAGCTTTTTTTTTGTTTTCTTTTTGTTTGTTTGTTTGTTTTGGCTTTTTTCAAAAACTCAGGGTATAATTTACATCCATAGTTCTTAAATAAAATCAAATTGCCTCCTCTGTTCTTTAGAGTTGAAATTGCATCGGTAAATTGACGCTAATACATTGTTTAGCTAGATATGAGCCTAAAAGTCCAAAATTAAAGGGTTTATCTTTAAGGGTTATGCAGGAAAAACTAATTAATCACTTTAAAAAAGTGTGAGGATATATTAAATCATGTGTAGATGCCTTTTTTTTTCCCAAAGAAAATGTTATATGTTCAAATTAATTTTAATTCCTTTAGTAATTAGGTTAGAATGAGCTACGGATAATTGAATTGAATTTGGCAGGGGTTTGGAACTCAATAATCTTTAAGGTCACTTCCATATAAATTATTAATTTACAAGTGTTTAAGTGTGTACAGAGACATTTAGAATTACTCAGGTGTTTAATCAGATCATTGCTATGTAGACAAGTCTTGAGACTCAAGCTTTTGGCTTGTTCTCAGGAATAAATCGCTGTTGATGAAAAGGTGTAGTACTAATGTAGTACTAATTAATGGAAATTACTGAAATTAACAATGAATGACATAGAAGGAAAAAAAAATCATGTTCTAGTCTAAACAGCGTGATCAGTAAGTTTGATAAGGCATTTGATTTTTTTCTGACACCAGGTGAGAGCAACTCTGGAAAAAGTTAGAAAGAAAATGTATGGTGAATATGATGAAATGAAACGGAAAATACAGCAGCTTACAAATGAACTGAAAGTAAGTATATATTCATTTGTAGGGAAAGCATAAGAGAATAACTGTTCCAGTGTTTTGCAGAAACGCTTTTTGGCTTCAGCAGAACAGAAATAATTTTTCAAACCACTCCAGTTCATTGTTTTATGTGGCATCTATAGTTTTGCTTATTTATTTATTTATTTTCCCCTCCAGGAGAGTGAAGTAGGACAGGGATGCTTTTGAATATGGAATTACTAATTGCCTGCTTCTTGGAAATAAAAGAGTGATCTTGATAGCATTGTCTGTGTGTATTGGTAATTACTGGAGATGTTTGTATGAGTAAGCTCCAGGTGAATTGACGAAATAACTTAAATAATTAGGTGTAACATGCGACTTAGTTGCTGACATTTCAACAGATCACTGTTTTACTCTGTTTTACTTCCTTTATTGTTTAAACACTATAGTAAAAGAAGTAGCGATACTCTTTAGTGTTAAAGTGCTTGACAGGTCTAAAAATTACTTACCTTTTGGTTCTTAATGGAACCTTTCAATGGTCATTCAGTGACCTCTCCTGACAACGCTGCTTTAGCAATAAAAGTTGCTGCAGTCTGTAGAAGTATCCCTCAAATTAAACTGCTGACTTATCTGGTCAAAAAAATCTCCCTGAAAACTTGCTGTGGATTTTATATCCAACATTGATTTTTCACAGCTCTGGTTCAGATGAAGCTTTGGCAATTAAACATATTCTGACTTAAAGGGACTGAGACCCTGACTTGTGCTCTTCTGCCATCTTCATCTGTAGGCTGCCAGTTCCCTGTGTGCTGCATTATGTATAATGGTCAGAATTTACTGTTAAACCAGTACTTCTACTTTGTGGTAACTAATCTCAAAAAAACCCATCCCGCAATAAAAATCACCTTGACTTGAAAGGAGAAGGGAAAGAAAGCTGAATTCGTGTAAACTGTGTTAAATTGTATTAACGGTGCCAACAAAGTGAGTCTCCCACCCAGTATGCATGAAGGCAAATGCTGGTTCAGGTGCATCTTTGTTCTCTGTGCTGCTGATCCTTACTGAATTGCAGCAGTGATATCCTGAACTTCCAGATCTTCTGTCAGGCCAGCAGAAATCCTGCATGAATCTGAACATCTCTCAATTAAGGGTTTCTAACCAGCTCTAACAGTATCTAGTTCTGCAGCAAATTAGCAGTTTATGAAGTGTTCCTTCTGATATAAGTGTCACATCATGAGATGTCTTCCCCCCTTTTTTTGATACTTTAGAGTGCCTGAAAGAAAGCACAAGTGTTGTTCTACCTGATACATGCCTTTTTTGTTTGTCGGGTTTTGGGTTTTACATGACTGCCAACTTTCATGCTATTTAGGGATCCTGTTTAAAATCCTTTATAGACTCCTTGCTTCAGGGTTGAATCACCATGATTTTTTTCCTGCATCAGTTTCCAGGACTACTTTTTTTCATAAAGTTTGTTTGAAATTTGTGCTTCCAATATTCTGGCCTGGGCAATAATGCTTCTTCACACAAGTTCTTATCTTGAACCTTTCTTAATCCAGCCAAAGCATTTCTGCTTTTGTTTGCTTGTTTTCACATGAGCACACGTTTATGTAGGGTTAACAGCAACTACTTGGCTTCTGTTCCCAATGCTGACCTAATCTGTGTATGCCTTGGTTACTAAACACTCATTGTTCTCCATATCTGTCTCTAGTGTTCTTCTGTTTTTATCAAGAAACAAATCTGGCCTGTCTAAGAATGTGAGTTGGGCTGCCCTTCGTTAGTAATATATTTTTTTTTCCTCCTTATTATTTGATGGTACATAATTAGTTGTATTTGGATTTTAGTCTCTTCCTAAATTATACAGTTTTGTGCCTTTTTATTTCCCCATCAGTGCGTGTGTACATAAAGAAGATGATAAATTTTCACACAACAAAGCTCTCTGCTGACTTCTCCTACCTGCTTCGTATTGTTTCATCCTGAAGTCTTCTTGATGTTGCTTCTTTACGTGCCTTGTTAGTTAGTTCTTTCTTAATTAAGGCTATTCCACAGTTCACCCAAACCTTTCTAGATTTCCTCATTTCTTACATTCTTCTGCTTTTCACTCTGTGACTTCTTACTACCTGTCCACTCTGTATATAAACTTTCTGAATAGACATCTGCCAAGTGTCCTCCTGTTCCTTCCAAAAGAACAGCTTTTACAGTCATTATGGAATAGCCATAAACATAGTACTTGGGCCTTATTTCGGTTAGTGTATTTGGATTCCAAATTCTGTTTGCTTGTTTCTAAGGTACACAAATATGGCTTGAAGCCTGTACATGTTAAGCATCCCAGTACTGTGAAAATTAACCATGGGGTCTTTCTCTTCTGTAGTTTCCTTTGAACTTTTGAAAGAATAGGTAAACTTGATCATTATTCTACATAAAATATTTTTTTGTTTCTTTGTTTTTCCTGCTCAGGTGACAAATGCTCATCAGGAATCCTTAGAGAATCATGTGCGAGTGCAGGCTGCAGCCTTAGATAGCTTTAGTGAAATGAACAGCTCCTTGACATCAGCATCAATAGACTTGCAGGTACATTTTAATAGCTGTTTCACAGCTGACATCCTCCTTTCCTGACATGGATTTAAAAGCATACATAGAACATGGATGGCAAATACAGATTCTAACAGTAAACAAACTCATAAAGTGCTGTCTTGGTTATCTAAGGCAGCTAATTTAGGAAACTAAGAAAAAACCATGTATTTCAACACCCATGTTTAAAAAAAAACGTTAAAAATAGCGTATAATAAAGAGATACTGATCGGCAGCAGACTAATGCCACTAGTCATGTCTCTACAAAATATCTGAGGTGAAAATGCGGTTTGTTGTGTATTGTACAAAATGGTACATGTCCTGGCTTACTTCTGCCTTCACTGGTTAACAGAAATGGAAGTGGCATGTTTGGATGCTAAAGACTTGTGAGACTTTACATACCTGTGAAATGTAGTGGGATGGAGAAGGTGGGAATGAATATTCTGTTTTACAGGCTTTCAAATTCCCACATATCTGAGCTGAACACCTTAATGTCGTGTTCCTTCTTTTTTTCTTTTTTTTTCCTT
>VXBW01007210.1:913079-943103 GCA_013400375.1 Thinocorus orbignyianus
AAAAAATTTGTTTATGTTGGTCCAGGACTTGATTTCACTGAGCATGTTCCTCATGAAAGGCCTTCTAGCAAACTAAATACAACAAAAGCTATAATTTTCAATGTTAAAACTTGTGAAATGGTTCACACTATATTGATGCATCCTGAAATTCTTAAATGTTTTGTCTGTTCCATAGTCTCTTGACTACGTTAGTTCAGCAAATTATTTGGGATTTCTAATATGTGGGTTGTCTTTTTCTTCCAGAAAACTCTAGTGGATGTTACACTGGAGAACACTGATATAAGGGAACAAATAAAGAATTTAAAACATACACACGAACAATCTATGGAAAAACTGAGAGAGAAGCAAAAGCAACTGGAAACAGCACAAATTGAAAATCAGTTACTGAAATTAAAGGTGCAGTATATAAACTCCCCTAAAAATATCGCACAGGAAGGGCACTAGGAGTATGTTAAATGAATTCCTTGGCCTTATTTGTGAAGGTTGTTTTTTTATGCCTCCTTCATTCCCTAGAGGTAGCATACTCCTGGGAATCAGTACTGTTTTAATGACAAAGGATCTCAGCTGGCAGCAGTCAGTCTGCCCATAACATGGGATTCAGGGATGTGGGCAGATGAACAATTCAAACCATTAAATGATTATTAGTGTCCGTTGCTGTAAGTAAAGAAATATCATGACTCTGCACAGTGCTATAGGAATTTCTTGCTGTTGAATTTGTTTATTTGGTATTGCACAATTTTTAATAGCTAATATGTTAAGTTTTATGGGCATATGGTCAGCAGATCTGTGCTGTAACAGCAAGTGTCTTGGAAAGAGAATTAAGCTATTTCTTTCAGAGAAATGCAAGGGAATAAAATGCAAACTGGACGGTTTTATATGCCAGAAAACTTGACTGTTTTTTTCCCTCATCTGTCAACTGCATTTCTTCAATCCAATTTAAAACAAACAAAACCACCACCAACAAAGGAAACCTCTTCTGGAAATTTTTGTCTCTTTAAATTGCTCAAAAAAGTACTGGATCAGAATTTGTCACTGGAATTAAGGTGGCTGCTTGTTTATTCATGTTTAATTTTGTCAGAGAAGATTTTTCATTTTGACTCTCTAGTAACTTGCACTCATGCTTGATTATGAATCATTAAAAGAGAAAACATTAACATGAGTATATTTAAATTTTAAAGTCATGTTCTAGTTTACTCTCATACTGAAGTTTTGCAGGCCATAAAAATAGCTGTAGTTTGTGTCTGCTACTGTGAGCAGGACATAAAAAGAGGAAAACAATTAAAAGAAGAAAGCAAAACTGATGCAATTAAGATTTCAAAGTAGAAATTGGGACTTTACTAAAATCTTAAGGACATGCACCGACAAATGAGGAAAAGTTATGTCTGCTTCTAAGGATAGAGAACTGCAGTTAAAGTCCCAGTTCAACTGATTGCTTAAGGATTTGCTTTATCTTCAAGCATATCAAGGTCTGCAGAACACATACTGTGCCTTAATAAGTAAAAGGTTTAAATTTTGCCCTCAGAGTTACAGTTTTATTGCCAAGTTAGTTGATAAAATACCTCATTGCTGTCTTTGAAAATTAAACATAAAATTGTGTATCAAAGATGCCAAGACATCTGAGATTTAATTCCAGGGGTGAACATAAGAGGATGGTGTGGAATCTGGAAGACTAGCCCTTGAAAAACAGTAACTACCGTATGGCATGTTTATTTTCTGGGTAGGAGAGCATGCCCACGTAGTTTATTGAGTAGTTTGGTTTATTCATACAATCATAACAATAAGTGAGATTGGAGACGTTGCTTACGAGTACTAGAATAGGTGTCCCGGTGTGTCTACCTTTTTATGCTCGTTTTTACTCTGTAAGCAAAGGAATGATGGAGAGACAGTGCCAGTGTTTCAGTTCAGTGTGTCTTGAGGACTCTGGGTTTTGATTGTTGGCTTTTTCTGAATGATACCGTTCTTTCAGGCTTCTTGAGGTGTGGAAGGTTTTGTGTTGTACTGAAACTTAATTTAACTCCACTCCTTCTCTCAATGTGCAAGTTACTCTCTTGCCCCAGTGTTGACCTTTGAGGTGCCAAAGGGGCAACTGCAGCGCAAGCGAAGTCCTTCAGAGCTCAGTCCCTTTTCACAGGGTAAAATATGTGGTTGTTCTCCTGCAGGGTAGTAAAACAGCTTATTTCCACTATGCACAATAAACACAAGGGTTTAATAAATCTTTCAGTCCTTAACATGAAAACAAACCCCAAACCCTAAAACCTTTATCATCAAAACCAGGTATTCTGTAGCTGTGTAAACTCTAGTGCTCAGCAGGGAGCGCTTTATTCCTCTTCCAAATGACAGTAGGTTCCTCCCGACCTTTTTGTAGCACCCACAGCATTTCACTCTAACCTTCTCTGATGCATAGCAGCTCTAGTGAGAGAACTAAGTCCTGGACCAGCTACTTTACTTTGCTTTTATTGTGGTTTATGGAGTAGATGGGTTTACACTGTCAATGTCCTATGCGGTGTTTAATCAGAGGGTGTGGTTCAGTTAGTGTTTTGAGCCAACAGAAGGGGGAAATCCTGTCTCTGAGTTACCATTGCTGCCCTCTTCCCTTTAGGAGCAGTAAAGTTTCTGGTTGTGTGGTTAAAAGTTAACCCTTCCACACCCCTGAGTTTATTAATTTTAAGTCGGATTGTTCCCAGATCTATTTTGCTCCAGATCACCCCAGTTCTTGCCCCTACACAAAGAGTAGTGTGTGAAAAAGCAAGAGAGAGGAGGGAGGGTACAGTTGTGTGATCTAGTTAAAAATACGTATTAGGTCCTGCTTAAAGTAATTATTGCTTTGAGCGTTTCTAGCCATTTAGAGATGGTCTAGACTCAACTCCTGCTTCTAATCTATGCTTCTGTAAAAGGGGGGGAGACAGTACCTTTTCAATGGGGAAACAAACCAAGTGACTTGGAGGCTGTTATGTAGGGGTCAATAAAGAGACATAACCTGGGCGTGGATAAGCAATAACCAGTTAAATTTGGACAATGTAATACTCAATGAAAGGGCAACTTCTGCAAGTTTGAATTACTTTTATATTGGCAGATTGTTCTGAATGGTCTTGATGCAAATTAAAATCTGCTTCATCCACGTCAATTTTATAACAAGGTAGAGCTGAAGTGCTATTCTCACATCATGTGAACTCTGTTTCTCCTGCTGCCAGCACTGCTGTACTGACTGATGGGTCAACTTTCCCCTCTCATAGGTGGAATCATCGCAGGAAGCCAATGCTGAAGTCATGAGAGAGATGACAAGAAAACTATATAGTCAATATGAGGAAAAAATGCGAGAAGAGGAACAAAAACATAAAGCTGAGAAAGAAATCCTCCTAGTATGTATAGCCTGTCTGTAAGATTGGTTATTAGCTTGTCTGATGTTTCTGAGTCACCCAATTCTCCAGAGCTGGCGTGTGTTCCTTCACTCCTGTTTCTGTGTCCAGTGACACCACAGTTACTAAGCTTCCTAAACTTTTGGGGTTGCAGGGCTGAGAAAAGCATGTGGTCAAACACAGTGATAGTAATAAAAATGTGAAGTTCAAAATTGGAAATGATCTAAGTTGGGTTTTTTACCTTCTGATTCCCCCACCCAAAAAAAAAAGAAAAATGTAATGTCCAGTTTTAGTCATAGTTTAAGAAGGGGAATAGGAACAACTTCACTGAATGCTACTGGAGCAAGAACTCTTACAGTCCCTTGGTTTCCCTTCACTCACAAGTAAAACCTTTCTACGAGTCTTTGCATTTTTCTAACTGACAAAGATAGATAATGACTGAGATGGAAGGTAGATTCCTCAGCGGTTTTATATTCATGTTATTTTATATGTGAGAGAAGTACAAAGCTGAATGTGGCAAACTTTGGTGTTCAAAATGCTATCTTCTGCAAAAGCTTTTTTTTTTTTTTTTTTTTTAATGCTGTTAATTCATGGCTTCCTCGGAAGGGAAATCAAATATCTAAGAAATGGGTAAAAGTTTTTTTTCAGATTTTTCATAATGATACTTTACAAATACCTATGCACTTCAAAGTGTCCCAGATACTTTGTTCTCTGCAGTTCCTATTTAGGGTCATAGCTCTTCCAGACTTCTGGGTAGGGGTAGCGAAAATCTTTGAGCTCTGTTAAAAAGCTATTAGTGTGGCTCTGTGGCCTAAAAAACAAAAGTCTTCATTAATAAATTGGGTGTTAATGTGACTGTAAATCCTCTTATTTGAAGGAGGAAACAAATCGGCTTCTGAAGGCTATTGAAGAGGCAAATAAGAAAATGCAGATTACAGAAACAAGCATACAGGAAAAAGACCGACGAATTGGTGAGCTGGACCGGCTGATTGAGCGCATGGAAGAGGTAGGAGAGTTAGTTCATTGCTGCCTTTAAAGCAAATGCAGAAGTGTATAGAGAAAACTTGTTTTAATTCTTTTACTTCTTTTTGTGTGTTGCTCAGTCCCCTGCTCAGTGACAGACCGTTGCTGTTTGCATCATATTTTGTTACTGTATGCATTTAAGTAAATGGACCTGGACTAGCACTTTGATTAAGTGCTGCTTCTGTTTTTTCTCGTGGTCTTTACAGTCAGAGCTGCCTAAGGTGTCAAAATCTATTTAGTAAAGTAACCATTATTTTAAAGGAAGAATTTAAAAAGACTATTCAGTCTTCCTTCAGTGCGTAAGGTCTCCTGAGCCAAATGTAGTAGTAATCATAAATGATCCCAAGTCTCTTAGAAATGTTGTTGGTAGGTCTGTTAAAATGTGAGTTAGGAATAGACCTTATTATTTAGCTGTTTATAGTCTTGAACAGGTTTGTATCTGCAAATTTCTCCACATGTGGATGCAATGCTAAACTGGAAGCTTCAGACTGAAATGTTTTGAGGGGGTTTTGTGGGTATGTAGCAGCCACTTAATCTTCAGTGCAGGTATCCGTCTTGTTTAGATTGTGGCTCAGCATATTTTGAGAAGAGAAGAAAAAAAATATCGTGTTTTATTGCTTTTTAAAAAACAGGTTCTTCCTTTCTGCTAGCATTAAAAAACTTCTAATTATTCTCTTCCCTGGTTAAATATTCCCTACTGTATTGTAATTGAGAGCATTTTTTTGACAATTTACTTTTAGAGCTCTGAAAGCAGAAATGCTTCAAGGCATTTATTTCTTATGACACTGGCAGCACTACTGGAAAAAAAGTCCTCTTAGATCTTCACAAGCACTGTGCTGGTGGACACCTGAAAATGCACAGGAATAATTTGGGGAAGAAAATAGAGCAATATGTTTAAGCTTTGGATTCAGAAGCTTTTTTTGAGGGATAGCATGGAAAATATGACATTTATGTAGTTAAAGAATGTGATGACTCATCTTTTTATTAAAAAACTCCAGTTGCAAGTACAGCCTTACTTCTTCAAACAGGAAATTGAAAACTCTCATCTTATTTCCATGCGGAACTGGGCATTTGATTTTATTATTATGCATTCTGTGTGCTATAGGAAATACATGCATTTTGTTTAATCAGTTTCTATTTTAATTTCACAAATGATCTTTTGAATTGGAATTAAATATGCTTTGTGAGGCCTTTATATTTTGACACGTGGAGAACTGATGGATAATGCTTGTTGTTTAGGAACGTCATCAGCTGCAAAAACAACTTGAACTAAATGAAATACAAATATCTGGAGCAAAATCTGAAAACAACTCTGACAGCGAAAGGTGAGTTATGTCTTGTCTGTGGTACTTATAATATTTCTAGGAAACTTTAGGGTTGAGTTTGTTATGGAAGACACCTGAAGTTTGCTTTTTCTAACTTCAAAACAACAATCTGGAAGGGATTGTCTCGTCCATCTGAAAGTAAGTTTATTTACATATAAAATATCGGGAGTATTAATTTTCGCAACAAAACCCACTTAAGAATCTTTCTTGAAAAATTGTTCGCAAACAGACAGAGTACATTTTGGATGAAACAAGTGATGACGTATTTGTGGATTGCATTGTTCTTAAATCTGCATTCATTACCTCCTCCTTGACTGCTCAACACAGTTTAAAAGAAAAGACAGTCTGTGTCCTGTATTAAGCTGCAGGAATTCCCCTTTGGAAAGATGCACTCATGAAGAGAGCAAGAATTTTGCTTGTAACTACCAGAGATGTCTTTTTTTTGTGTGTGTGTAAAAGAGGGAAAGCAGGTCTACACATTAACATACGCACTTGAACAAAATGAAGGTGAGGTAGAAAACTGTCATCTAGCATCCAAGTGCAGAAATAAGCTGTGAAGTCACTTGGGGAAAATGAAGGTGATGTTATTGGTGGTGAGGCCTCTCTAAAGCGTGAGGCTTAGAAGAAAGATCTAGTGGTGTGGTGGCACTGGGATGTGCTGTTTCTGCCCACAGCCAGCATCTGCAGCCATTGCTACTTCTTTGAGACTGACAGAGCACCGTGACAAGGCAAAAGAAAGCTTCAAGAAAAAGTGGAGGCAAAGTTTCAAGAGAAATCTATGCAGCACTGAAATAGTGTAACTGAAAACTACACCTGCCACTCAAAGGTTTATATGACACTACTTGAGTAGGTAAAGATGATTACAAGCAGAGAGTGAATAATTGTACTTGATTACTACTTGTATTTCTGTGGCACCCAGAAATTTGGTTTTAAGGTTTGGGACATCCTGCTGTTCTGTAGGAAGCATAAAACAATTCCCTACTGAGAGTATTTTGCTGCCTAGTTGTATTGATCTGTGACCAGCTTATCCAGTTTCAGGGTAATAACAGCTTCTCACAGCAGCCTGTTAAAATAATAAAGTGAATAGATGTCACATACAACATAGAATATGGAGACGAAAGATAATTGCTTGCTTCCTTTACCTCTGGATAACAGATACTCTACTTGCTTCAGTGAATCCTGCCCTGACTGCTCAGCATGCAGTTATGCTGCAGTGACAAGGGTAAAGGCAATGTTTGGACAGGAACTCACGCAATGCAAGCAAGCACACAGCGGCAATCTACGCAGTGCAAGCCATGAATCTGTGTTGAAGT
The DNA here is from genome assembly GCA_013400375.1 of Thinocorus orbignyianus. Lineage (NCBI taxonomy): Eukaryota > Metazoa > Chordata > Aves > Ciconiiformes > Thinocoridae > Thinocorus > Thinocorus orbignyianus. Next base: position 920,097 of record VXBW01007210.1, read on the forward strand.
CTGTTCTGAAGTTCTCTTTACCTGTCTGTACCTGACTGGACGCTTGAGCTCCACCTGAAGAAGGAGCTCAGTTCCATTGCTATCAGTGCTTAAAATTCTGAATCTCTCAGTGAGAGACCAAATCTGTGTTACAATTGCCATCAAAACGTAAATTGTAGTTTTGTGAGACCATAATATGCAGAACTGAAAAACGTGCAGCAATGCCTTGATTTTTAGAGTCCTTGTCAAAGTGCTGTGGTTATAGTTCTGTAGAGCACTTCACTCTTTCTGGGGGGAAACAGCTTATAATTCAGTCATTCATTGGAATTGTGTCATACAGTTTGCCATCTGCTGCTTTGCCTTAGAATGGTTGTTCTATTTGCAGCTCAACAATTTCTTCTGCTGTGTGCAGACCAAGATGAAAAAAACCTTTTTGATTCTCCTCCTCTCCTTCCCAAATTCTCAAATTCTATTCAGTCCTGAACCTAGGAGTACGGATGTTCATTTTGTAAGGAAGTGATTGCTTTCTTTGAAGAATTTCAAGAACTGTACCTGCAGATGAAAATGGAGGGCTCCCATAGCCAGTGTGCTCCTGTTTGCATATTCTGAAACTAGTTTTCTGGCTCTCAAACAGCTTGTGGCAGGAGTTCTGTGGGTATTCCGTTCTCTGTTAAACAGATCTGAAGAAATGTAGACCCTGTCTGAAGAGTCATACATGCAAGCTTAAAACATTCACAGTTCCTGCTTGACTGTTGATGGGTTAATACTATTCTGGTTAGCATTCTGCTACTGTTGGCAGCTACAACAAATCCTTGATTTAGAGCTTCCCTGTCATATGAGAGCTTTTAAAAGGACACCAGCAGATGTGCTTCCTGGCTTTTCTTTAGTATATATTTCTGAAAGGTTTGCAGGTGGTAGTAAGTCAGGATTAATGCGTCTTTCTGCTGATAAAGATCTAGATGTCTGCTTTCCACTTCAAGGAAAAACAGACAGATGAGCTTTGTCACACTGTTTAATTGTCAGCACTTTGAGACTCTGAGTAAGCATGCCAGCATGCAAGACAAAGGTGAGTTATCTTGGGTGGAGACAGCCACTTTGGCTAGGAAACTACCATTAAAATGTACTTTGGACAAACTGGCATCTGTCAGTAGAATTTGACTTGTCCTACCTCTTGACCTAGTCTGATTTCTTTGTGGGGTTTGTGACTGTGGAGATTGTTCTTGTTTTGCTTATGCTGTATAACTGCCCACTTAACGTATTTAATTCTTCCACGTTTGCTAGGTCACAGCATTTGGAGGAGGTAGCAGCTAGCCTAAGAGAGCGAATCAAACATCTGGATGATATGGTCCACTGCCAACAGAAGAAAGTCAAGCACATGGTTGAGGAGGTGAGATCTAGTAAAACATTTCTGAGTCTTTTGGGAACACTGGTTCTTTTAGAACATAGTCCAAAGACGCAATAGAAATGAGTTAAGCATGTGGAGCTAGTGAAACAGAAAGAGTGGGTGAAAGCAGTTTAATCCAGTGGCTGTGGGTTACACACTGTGATGTTTAGGCTGACACTAATTCTGGAACTCTTCATGGTAGTCTTGGAAATATAACATACAACTTGCAACTTAGCTTGAAGCATTCAGAGGGTAACTGTAGAAACAACGCAGCCTAGTTATTAAGGATCTTCTTCCTGTACAGAAGTAGAAGGCAAAAGGTGCCCTTTATTTTATTTTTAATGTGGTTCCTCACAGAAACAGGTGGGCAAACACAGTTTTTCACCACTGATTCCCCCACCCTGAACATCATCTTAGCTAGTATAATTTCCTGTAAAATTGTAAGTGGCTTTCTGCTGGAAAGCTGCTTTAAGTTACAGGCTACCTATGTGTCAAGGAACTGTTTAGTAGTCAGAAGGCTGTGATTGCAAACATTTCTATTTCTCCAAGGGGATTAAAGAATGATGTGGGAAATAAGTAAATTAAGTTTAAAGTGAAGCTTTACGAAGCAGACTGACAGCTCTATTACACTGAGCCGTGCTATTGCACAGAGGGTAGACTAATGAAATATCTTTCGTTTGTATTTGGACATCACAAATTCACAAAATCAAATATTTGGAAAGCATTCTAAGCCAAGGCATTCTAAGCCAAGGCATTCTTTTTGCAGTGTGCTATTATAAGATTTCTGATTACCCATGGAGTTTTTCCATTTTTATAAAGGTAGTAATTTAAATATATGTGTAAAGCACTCCCTGTGTTTATAAATATGATAACCTATATCTGTTCTGTTTTATGCGATTCTGATGTAGTCCTGCTGTGTGATCAGATGTGTGATACCGTGCCCCTTACACAGAGGCAAGGGGATGCAAAAGTATCTGTCTGTTTGCATTAAAGTTCTTCTGTTGTATCGTCAGTGTAGAAGACTGGTGTGAAGTCTTGAGGCTTTGTTCCTAGTTCAGCTTGTCATTTTCACTGTTTTCAAGCATTATAGCATCGTGTAAACTAAACTAACAATCTTTATACCATGCTATTCTATTAAGGAAAACTACTAAAATCTAATAATACAATCCATTTAATTAATGGATTATGAGAATAGTTACTAAACTTGGTTTTTATATCTGTAAGCCAACCATCATATTATGAGCTTTTTTGTTCTATACAAAAGTTGTAAAGGACTCACTTTGTGAGACGTGGCAATCCAGGTGATTCTAGTAATATAAAAGAGGAAGGTTACCTAAATTTTCCCCTCAGTTACTAAATATATTTTAAATTACTGATACAACTTGACCTCCAGTGGGCTGCACTGGTATAACAGATACTTTCAGTTCCATAGGGTGTTTTGGCAAAACCATGTGTAAAGTTTGGGCAAATTATTATTATTTTGTTAGTATTACATTTAATGGGTGAGTTCAGGTTGCTGATTCCATATAATGTATCTCTGCTGGTGCTTTCATTTACACAGAAAGCCCTTCTAGATCTCTTGGTTATCCCATTTAACAAGTAGAACCTTAGGTAACCAATTTGCCATTTAGCTGTCAAATACACTTTCTTTTAAATGATGCCTGACTACCTGCTTTTCAAAATCACTTAAAACTCTGTATGAATCCTGCCATGTAGCTGTAGGAAACATATTTTTGCTCTCTGCCTTAGTCGTTGTGTGTTTTAGTTTGAAAACTCTGTGAACACCTGTAGCTTCATCTGTATTTTCGCTAGTGAGCTAACTAAAGACTCTGTAGTGGAGGTTTGATCAAGTCGGATGGTACCAAATACCTTAGGCACATGTTTGTGTTTTTTTTAAATTTTATGCTGTCTGTGATTTGTGTTCGTACTGTGTTTGAAGAAATACCTACGATATAGATGTCATGCACTATTTTAAACCAAACTCTTAATTTGAAGGCCTAAAAATAGCGACTTTAAAAGTATAGAGAAGAGTAGCTATTCACCATGGGGTAACATAAAAAGCATTGTATGCCCTGAGCTATCCACACATGGGGTTTTTCACAATTTTGTGCTCTTCTCTATGTAAATATTAGAAAAGTGTTTTTAGACTTGCTTTAAGCAACACTTATTAACTATGCCACAGAAGCTGAGAAATCAACAACAAATACTTTTTACAAGTAAGCTGTTGAAAATGAGTTCTATCTAAAGAGTCTGTTCTGGAGCTAAGTTAAAAACTAGAGTGAGCAGCAGCAATAGCTGTAATTTCTAGAGTAAATAGGGAAGATTTTTCTAATTGTGCTACTATTTTAAGTCCTTGAAAATATGTTCATTGGGGTATATTTGAACGCATGTGCTCTTTACATGAAATGTAACTGAATGCAGAATGTAATGGCCAGAAATATCTAGAAGTGTCCTGAAAACCTGCCATGTTACTCATGATTGCAATACTCTCATGGCTGGTATTTGCAAAATGACATTCCACCTTGGGGCTTATGAGGGTATTCTAATGATCAATAACTTGCATTTGAATGATGGAATTGAGAAACAAAGGGACATGGCAACCCCAGGCACAAATACAGGTTGGGCAGAGAATGGCTGGAGAGCAGCCCTGAGGAGAAGGACTTGGGAGTGCTCATGGATGAGAAGCTCAACATGAGCCGGCAGTGCGCGCTGGCAGCCCAGAAAGCCAACCATATCCTGGGTTGCATCAAAAGAAGTGTGAGCAGCAGGTCACGGGAGGTGATTCTCCCCCTTTACTCTGCACTTGTGAGACCCCACCTGGAGTACTGTGTCCGGTTCTGGAGTCCTCAACATAGAAAGGACATGGAACTGTTGGAACAGGTCCAGCGCAGGGCCACCAAGATGATTAGAGGGATGGAGCACCTCTCCTGTGAGGACAGGCTGAGAGAGCTGGGACTCTTCAGCCTGGGGAAGAGAAGGCTCCGGGGAGACCTGATAGCAGCCTTCCAGTATCTGAAGGGGGCCTACAGGAGAGCTGGGGTGGGACTCTTTGTCAGGAAGTCTAGTGACAGGACGAGGGGTAATGGTTTTAAATTGGAAGAGGGGAGATTTAGATTAGATATTAGGAAGAAGTTCTTTCCTGTGAGGGTGGTGAGGCACTGGAACAGGTTGTCCAGGGAAGCTGTTGATGCCCCATCCCTGGAAGTGTTTAAGGCCAGGCTGGATGGGGCTTTGAGCAACCTGCTCTAGTGGGAGGTGTCCCTGCCCATGTCAGGGGGGTTGGAACTTGATGATCTTTAAGGTCCCTTCCAACTCTAACCATTCTATGATTCTATGATCAAAACAGCTAGAAAGCCTGCTTCCTGAAACACTGAACTTCTCTGTTGCATGACAGTAGACTGAGAACAGGCTAACCTGGGGAACTCAGAAGAGAAGTGGGGAAAAAAGTAAATAGTTGAAATTATCAGCAGTGCTTTTGTTAGAAGCTGAAACAAAGCTGCTGTATGAACTAGGTGAGAGTGATGGCTAAGCCTGTGCTACAGGATAAGCTTTATTTAGCATTAATCGTAATATATTCGGACACAGACTGGAAGTATAAATGAAAGTTTTATTCTTTCCAATTTTCAAAGGGGTGCTGAACAAACAAGGATATGCTGTTTCAAGCTCATATGGAGAAACATCAAAATTGAGCAAGTACTGAGATGAATCTGCTGGCTGAAAAATCACAAAATAGATTTTGTTTCCGGCCTTTTTAGGGAAAGATGATGGATAGTTTGCAAATGACAGATGCAGGGCATTCTGTAAAAGCACAGCAAGCAGTCAGGAGGAAATTAAAAATAACCTTTATAGTGGAGTTTTGTGATGCAGTAAGGAGCTCTAACAACTCTAGTGCTGTTTTGATGGCATTTAAAAATGTTTGGAGGCTGTAATCTAGGCACACATGAAAGTGGGTGCTGGCAGAGAAGCAGCAAATGTGGAGAGCCATGGAAGAAAAGAGTATTAAAGCCTTCCTTGTCACAGGACCCATCTTGTTGCTACCAAGTGCAGTAGATATGTGACCTGTGGAATTGAGCCCATCAGAGGACAGCCGTAGTTCAGTGTGCTTATACTCGTTAGCAAAGAAATCATTGGCTTCTATTTTTTTCTCTGAAAATAAATTTTACCATCTCAGCCATTAGTAGAAACTTTTTCAACCTGAGCTATTCAGACCAGCCATAAATTAAATAGGAGTATGGAAAATAACCTTCAGAAGGAAGACAAATGGAAGAAATAAAATGGAAGTTTACTGGAGTTGGTGACCTTCAACATCTCTGTCTTACATCCAGCGCACGCCCATTTTTCAGCCTCATAAGGATTCAAAATCACAGCCCATTAAAGCACCAGCTGAGCAGACAGTGACCCTGCATAGTCAGAAAGCCTCATGTTCTCAAAGGAGAGGGATTGCAGATGATTTAAGGCTGACAGATTTTTCCTGGTGATTAACTTGTTTGTTAAATACATCTATTTGTTCCCCACTTAGTGCAGCACATTTTACATGAAGTGCTGGCAGCTGAAAGTGCAGGACCTGCATTTGGCAGGTGTGTAGAAACCCAGCCCCTTTCTCAGCTCAGTAGTGAAATTGATGAATATTAATAATGGTAGACTCAATTAGTATGTGCCTTTTGGTTTTGTTGGTTTTTTTTTTCTTTTCTTTCATCACTTGCCTTCGTAGCCATCTTAAAGAATGGCTCTGCAGAGAGAGACTTTGAAAGACAATCCAGGAAAGAGACAGTTTGAACAGAGGAAGAATTTGCAGGGAGACTCACAGCATGAGAGGTGGGAGCATGCAAACTTCCACTATGGAGTTTCCAGTGCAGAGGCAGAATCAGGCAGGCACAGAAGGGCTATGGGAGGGTACGGGAAGCTGCTACCACATTGTTTCTTTCAGTGCTGTTCTGTGAGAGGAGAGAAAGCTTGACTTTTAAGTTATCTATTCCATGTGGTCAGTGAATTTATCCTGTTTGTGCCAGCGTAGGAGACAGGAGAGAGTTTAGTGTAATATAAAGCTAAAAGTCTTCAAATGAAATACAAAACTGATTTTAAATCAACAACAGAAGTATTTCCTGGCTTGAGATTTAAGAGAGCTTTAGTTTGGAGATTTGTGCAGTTGACATGGAAATGGGTTGCACTTTCATGGTACAATAAGCTTATTTTACCTGTAATATTTTTTTCATTGTTGAGAAGCAGGAGAGGAAAGGAAATAAGCATTTACGTTCTGTAAGCAAGGTGATTGGGTTGATGCAGATATGGGAGCTGGTCTGAAGGGACACTGAGAAGAGAAAAGGATATTTGATTCCATGCCAAGAAATTATCTACAGAACTCAGATTTCACATGAAATTCCCCTAACTACTGAATTGAACTGTCTCTAGGTCATGGCCCATGAGCTGTTCTCCAGCTTTAGTCTCAGATTCGTTGGATAATAAATGGTGACCAAACACCAGGGAGAAGCTGTGGCCTGTTCTGTTGTGGAAGACACTTGCGTAAAAGGACAAAGTGCTAATGAGGAAATGATATTGCAAATACAGAAGATGCTTTGTATTACACAGATAGGGAATAAAGAAGAAATTTTCCCACCAAAGACTTAATAACCAGCTGAAAACTTCTGTATCAAGATACTCCAACTCCAGATATATAGCAAAATATCTCAGTCTTAATACGGAAGTCCAGTTTCAATTTTAGATTGAGTAAAAGAAGCAACACAGAAGCACTGAGGATGAGAAGATGGAGTTACCAGCCACAGACAGATGCCAAATTTATATCAACCATAGCACTTCCAGTAAAAACAAAACACAACAACAAATGTAGAGAGACCCACCTTGAGAGCTTGGAAGAAGACGACAAATGGTAGAACATAAATAACTTGCCACCCTCCAAGTGTTTGGCCTCAGTGGACTTGAGCAAGGCAGTGCATTGTTTATCTCTTGGCAGAAGTAGAATCGCTGCTGGTGTTTGGTGAGAGTGTTTGTATGCACTTATCAGACTCTTTCAGGTAGGAATCGCCTGGCCAAGTAATTAATTAGAAAACTTGCACATTACTAAGGTAGCTCTTAATAAGGTGGGCTGAACTGTTAGACAACGTGCCAATGTTTGTAACTTGTTAGGACATCTAGGCCCTGTGGGCCTGCCTTAGCAATAGATGTATGCTGAAGACTGGGTATAAAGTGTTCATACAACTCATTAGTTTAGGAAGGCCTGTAAGTTGGGGCGTTAACTTAAATCAATCAGCTGTTACTTTTTCTTTAAATACAATGTGAGCTTTAAGATACAAAAAGTATTGAGTGGTTGATGAAGTGATTTAAGGAGGATTAAAGGGCGAAGGTGCTCCTTCCTATTTACTGTATTGTGTTCCCTAAAAAAATTTCAACGGTCTTGTCTAGTTTCTGGTAAATACCACTTAAGGTCCAGTGAAATACTGGACTGTGTAAAATCTTGTTTTCCTTGTACAGCAGTTACCTCTGAGAGTTGAGGCTGATGTTGCAATGTCTTGTCTGTCTTGTTTTGTCATGTAGTACATGTTTGTCCTGTGTTTAGTCGTATTTATGACCAGTTTGTTCATGTCTCTGTGCCAGTGTTACAGGTGCCCAATCCACTAATGGTATATGAATAAGGAAAATACGCAATACTTGAATAACATATAATACTTAAATATATCAGCACTGTCATGTTCCAATAAATATTTTAAACAAATGGATGATATTATCAAGTGGTAAAATGTTGACCGAGTTTAACTGAGCTGGATTTGATCCAATCAAATAGATCATTGTATATTTCAAGCCTCCAAAACTGTGTCTGAGTACACAGAATAAAATAAAGTTTGATATTTTGGACTTTATTTATGAAGGCTCTACAGCTTTAATTTTCTCTTAAGATGCTTTTTCCTTCTGCTTTATTAGCTTTGTAATTCTGTTGAATTCCCTTCTAACATCACTACTTGCATCTCCAGCATTTCTTTAGAGACTCTTTTGTTTAGGTCTCGTGATTCTCCTGTTGACTGTGCTTCTTAGGTGTTCTGTACATGAGATAAATTTAATGCTGTTGACTCGTATCTAGCTTTCCACTGCAGCAAAGTTTAGTTGCTTGGGGAAGCAAGAGAAACTCCGAAGTGCAGCCCTTCCTAGAAAGTATTTACACAGTCCATTCAAGTAGCATGACAATTTTGTTTAGTTTTTGAGGAGATGTGTTAGAGACTCCGTAAGGTGAAGTAGTGAGAAAGAAATAGATCTTCATTGATGACAAGAAGAATTGAATTTTGTGGGAGCTGCTGGAAGATATGGTGACAGTATGGAGGCTGAGGGAGTTTGAGAAGCGATCTCAAGGTTTCAGAAGGAGGCAAGAGCATGGAGGTGGTAACAGCAGTAGGACTGAATTGAGGAGGAGAGAACTTGAAAAGAAGTGCTGTGGCCATATTAGCGTTGAGCCAGTGGATGAGTTCAGGGTGATTCACGTTGCATGTGGGGCCTTATGTGCTGATTCAGATCATTAGAGATTGCAGTGCGTATGTGAAATGCAAGCTGCACAGCCAGCAAAATCTGCAGAGAACTACAGGGATCTTGCCATGACCAGGAGAGATCAGGTGCCCTTCCTGTGCTCGACAGCCAAATTCCGGGAACTGAAGTGAGGTGTCCAAAGGGCTGAGCTCATGTGAACCCTGTATCCAGGTGCAGAGCTCCTGAGCAGCATGTTTGCTGAGCAACTGAGGCAGGAAGTTCATCCCTTCCAGTTGTTACAGCACTAGGGGAGAATGTGCTCTGTTCCTCATTCCCTGAGGTGGGTGAAGAGCAGGTGATGCCTCTCCGTCACTGGCAGTCCAGTTAAATTACGAACTGTAGCTTGGGCCTTATAGCTCTTTCCTTCCTGGAATAGTCAGATGTTTCCCAACAGGAGAAGTGATAGCAGCCCTGGGCCACATCATCACCCTTTTTCCTAAATTTACATTTTACTGTTCGCAGAACTGTTTCGAAAGGAATGTGCAATATCATTTTACATGGCCCACTAAGTAGGCTGCCAGTTTTGTTTGACTGCTAATGTGAACATGAAGGTTGTAGAAATACTGGTAGAAATGTGGAGGGAAAAGAAAGGCTAGTCAGTCTAACAGCGCAAGTCGGGTCAAGAGGTAACTGCTAGGGAAGGTCTGTCTGGGAACTTGTAGAGAAGGTTGGAGGAGTAGAGGCTGAAGGGTGCACCCGAATAGTGCTTAGGAAATGATGGTGAAATCTGAGAGGGTGGTTGTGCAAAAGCCAGATTTGGGAGCAAGTTGCTGAACTGGCAGTGAACTGAAATGCTAAAGTCTGCAGATGCAGCAAGGGTGAAGTGGATTATAGGCCTTGGGCATTGAGCAAGGAAAATGTAGGAACATCTTAGTGATCATTTTGTCCTGGAGTCAGTCCAGAAGGGACTCAGATCCAAGAGTCAGTCCATGGAAGCTGAGAGTCACTGGCTTGCACTGATTTGTTTCTGACCCTAGGCTATTCTGGCTACCACTTGGGCCCTCAATTCATTATTGTGTTTGACCCATCTTGCTGCTTCTGTCCTTCTCCTTACCTTACATTCAACCGAAAATCAAAAGCTATTGCTGTGTCACCTGCTAGTTGTTCCATTGCTTTATGCAACTCCTTAAAACAAAGACCCTCTCAAGACTTGTGTTTGTGCAATACAGTTTTGTGGTGCTGTAAATATTATCATCTCATTTTAGTTTGCCATAACTAACATTTTTATGGAAAAGTAAAAATTACATTAAGTAGCAAGGCTTTAATTTTATTTTTGAAGTGCTTTTATCTGGTGTCAGTGTTATGATCCGGTGTTCTTGTTACATTCCCCTCTCCAAGGAAACAATCATTTTTACTTTATGCAATGTGACTTACGTAAATGTATTGAATTAATACAATACAATTAATACTATATTTTATTTAAAATAGTAATATATTAATGTAATCCCCTAAAGTTATTCTCATGTTTCCTGTGACGTATCACCTCAAGGTTTAATCGAACTAGGTTTGCTCACTCCTGGTGCTAATGGCATAAGATGATGTGTGCTCAAGCCCTTATTCAGTAAATAAACTTATTTGTAGTAAACTGCTGTGGTGGGATGTGTCATCTGTGTCAGGCCTGTGGGTAGGTTTCACGGTGTGTCATAACTTTAGAAGTTGTTTCAGCCTTTGTGCTGCAGTAGCTGCTGAGCTGACTTGTTGGCCGTGGATCTGGGGGAGCAGCATGCCTGTGTGAACTAGCGCTGGCGCCCTGCTGCATCCTGGCCCTGCTTTCCTTCTGCAGCAGCCTCAAAACGTGGCTCTGCTGCATCTGGGGAGCAGGGACTGCAAGACCTCTTTCCCTGGCATTGAAACGACCTCTCATTTTAGCCACTGCTTAATTTATTTCTCCTGGAAAATGTTTTGTCTGTGTGGCTGTGTGTGGGTTCATAATGTTCTAGGGATCTAGAATCTTATCATGCCTGTAATCTGCGTGGTCTAATCATTCCATCTTCTTTTACTGCTAGACTAAGACTTTGCATATGCAGTGATACAGTACCACATTGTCTCTTCTCCATACTGTAGAAGAGAAAGGTTTATTTTCAAATTCTGGCATAAATCTTCAGAGGGACAAAGTAGATTGATTTAACAGGTTCTGACTGGTACTATGTGAACATCTTAAATGTGGCAGGGAGTACTGTTTTTTATGGTCTAGTTTGTCAATCCTTAGAGCATTCTCACAAAGGAGAAAAAAAAAAAAAGGAATAGATAAAAGCAGTAACATTCCTGCCGAATTACAGAAGGCCTGGAATTTAGATCTGTGTTTGGGAAGGGGAAGAAGCTGTCTATCAAGGTCTTCCGCTGTGTATTCTCTTTTAGATCTTGACGTGTCCATGCTCATTTTTGCTTTCAGCCCATTCTAGTTAAAATAACTTAAATAATCCTTAGAGAGTTTGTGTCTCTGATGCCAACTGGAAGAATAAACAAATGTAAGTTTTATGTTAACTTGCGCTAAATCTATTTGCACATAATATGGGCAAACACGGTTACTGGCACAGTTTATTTCACATCTTAGAGCCTTTGTATCACAGAGTGAATCTAACAGGGTAAATGGCTATGAAACACAAGAATTTGGTTTTGCTTTTGGACAATAGATAATTCGATCACTTATTTGGAAACAGAAATATTTTGTGTTTGATGTAAAAACCAGAACAGGTGGCTGATGAGGTATATTATCTTCAGTAACAAGGGTGGGGATCTGTCAGTGCAAGCCCCTCCCCTGCTCACACAGCTGCGCTTGGCTTCCGTCGTCTTTCCATCCTACTGATTACTGGTGTTAAAATTATTTCCTTATATGCATAGTAGGAGAACAGAATATTAATAGAGAAGACCTACTTGGAAGTCCTAAAAGAACAATTTATCTTTTCTGAAGCAGAATTTATTGGCAGGACTGAAGCTAGTGAACCAGTAGAGATATAGCTGACTCAATTTAGTCATACATTTAAACAAAGTTGTAATTGAATATGAAGATCAAAATATGTTCTATGGTTTTCTGAAAATGCCTACAGACTTTGTGTTTTGATGATCGGGAAACTGAAATTATAATAGCTTTACATGAATTACATGGATGGCTTTTACATGCACTTTGAAATAAAAGAAACAAACAAAAGGAAATACCTGACTTACAGAATATGAGTGCTCTCATCACCCATCTTTCTTTAACTGTTCAGCTGAAAACACTATGCAGAGTCTACATTTTTAGCTTGTCCAAGTAATAACTAACTGCTCATTGTGTCCGTGAGATGTGATAATTGAAGATCATGAAGACTAAATCAAAGTTGAGTTGGCTTTGTAACTTCTCATTGTTTGGTTTAATTTATGCTTTTGTTTTGCTTCATGTTTTCCATAATTCTGTATGGTTTGGTGGAAATGTTTCATAATACCTTGCAGTAAATTTTTGGGAGAGTGATTGTTTTGATTATTGTACCTTTGAGTATTGTATCATTCTCTTTTAGCGGGATGTGAATATTTCTACTAATCATTGCTTCCAAAAATGCTGCAAGTTTTACACTGTTAGTTTAGAAGGGGTTTGTTAATGTTCTTAAAAAACTTTTCAATGGAGTTAAAAAGTGGCTGGTGAGAGTGCATGGAAAATTGGACTCAAGTATTTAGAATGGTCTGTCTTGCAAATCAATGTAACGTAAGGACAGCCAGAAAAAAATCATGAAAGGAACTGACCCGTGGGCCAGTCAGTGGCCTCTTAGACTGTTGCTGGTAACAGTATGAACCTCACACACCAAATCTAGCATTAAGCAAAGGGTTCAGAAGAATGGAAAACTCTGACGTTAGGAGCTTTAGAAAACCATTTCTGCAGAATCAGAACAGCTATGGGCTGGCAGCAATGGACTGGTATGAAATCTGGGTCACACCTTGTTTCTCTGGTCATACCTACTTGTGCTGGTAACAGGGAAAGATTTAATGTAAAGGTTCTTGTTGTATAGCTCTGTGACCAGCACAAATCCCTCAAGATAAGGAAGATTTTCTTCCGTTCCATATAGTATTAAGATGCAATGCTTCTGGTACAGCTAACTTTATTTTAGTTTTTGTGAACACTTGTAAATAACTTATAATACGTATAAAATGAAAGTGCACTTTTTTTTTCTTCAAGGGGTCTGGTATGCCAGGAAATAACTGAACAAATAAGACCTTCAGGAAACTTAGCAAATGTGTAACATATTTTTGTGTGTAGTTAAAATTGCCTGGAGCCAGAGGCCTTTGAATCAAAGATGTTTTTCCTAGTTTGCTTTGTTACATAACAACTTTTGAGTACCTGTTCTCTTTTCAGAAAAATACTAATTCTTAAAAGCCATGTTAGTGTACGTGTAGCATCTTTACAGAAATGATCCTGATTGTATGGGATGACAGCTATTGCCTGGGTTAAAGCAGTTTGTGAGTGTGTATAGATATTCAATTGTTGCTGAATAATAAAATGAAACATGTTTTCTTCCTTCTTTCCTTTTTCCTCCTCTTCTCATCCACAGTAGATTAAATGTCTTTGTTTTATTTGTCTTCATAGATTGAAATGCTAAGGAAGAAAGTAAAAGAAAAGGAATTATTTATAATACAGCTTTTAGAAAAAATCTCTTTCTTAGAATGTGAGGTAAGGCACCTTTTAAATTGATATCATTGTGATCATTTTATGAAGCCAAGTAAAATTTGAATTGATGTCACCTGATGTTACCTGGATGCGTATCTACTACATGTATTTGCTGTTCCTCAGTATGGAAATCAGGTGTGACACCAGTCACATGAGGAATGTGTGTAATATGAAATCTCAATATTCATGCTAAGTTTCTTAACGTACAATTTTATAACAGTAATTTTATAATTGCTTGAAACAGAAGCTTCTGAATAAAACTGTTGGTCTAATTATATTTTTCCCCAGAATTAAGAACTCCTTCATTTTCTCAATAAATACTTTTACATTATTTCTTGTGGGAATAAGCCAATGTGCTATTTTATTTCCTTACTTAATTAACATAATTCAAATAAAATGAACTTGTGGTGAAAATTACTGTTTTCCAGAATAAAGAATTACAAGATAAATTGGACTACTTAATGGAAAACCAACCGAAGACCAATGTAGAAACCAGAGATACGGGTGTAGAATGTGATCTTCCATACAGGTATTTACTTTTTCTGCTGGATAATGATGCCACTGGAATGGTTGCCTGTGCTCTGTGGTGGCTGGTGGCTTTGGAAAGGCCCAGGTCTCATGCCTCTTCCCCTGTCTCTGCCCTGAGCAGGGCAGCAGGGTGGCACTGAGCCCTAGGAGCCAGGCTATGGGCTCCCACATGAATCTTCCCCCCAACAAGCCACCACAGGGAAGGGCAAAACCCAACCGCAGAGTTAAGGAGGACCATTGCACGTTACTTTCCACTACCAACAAGTAAACTTGTTCATCTTAACTGCCCTGCAAATGGAATAATTTAGTTTGAGGAATGTAAATTAGCATATGAAATCAGCAAGCTGCAATACAAATGAAAACTTTCTTCCCATTTTAAAAATATGCTCATTTCAGTGTTCAGCCTAGAGCATATTTTCATGGCGTGAGTTTTGAAACCTCAAAACTAGTGTTTTTCACTCAGAGTGTCACCAGAAAGCCACCTTTTATGTTGTCTCTGGGGTCCCTGTGTATGTAACCACAGCCCCTGCTTATCTGATATTTTTCCTATTTTTGAGATTTAGCTCTATGTAGAAATTTACATAAAATCTAGATTTTATGGAATTACTCCTCACAAATTAAGCGTGTTCTTAAATGCAATGTTGTTGTCTCTATTGTTGCAGGATCCTTAGTCCTAGTAGCTGTACTGGTTGTATCACTATGAGCTCCAACAGATGCCTGCACGTAAACTTGTCAGTATCTGCCACAGTTCTTAACAAATATTCTTTGTGGCATTATAGAAAGGAAATAGGGAACATATCAAATACACTGAATAGTTTAATTTTAGCCTGCCAATATCCATACCGAGGCACAAGTTCATTGCTGTGGCATTTCCAGTCCAGCTGCCTGATACTCTGACATTAACTCTGTAAACTTTTCCTTGTCTCCTTAGCAGCACAAGTGCCGAGAACAGACGATCTCCTGAAAGCACAAGGCCAGTGAGGACATACACCCCGTTCAAGAGAGTGTTGGAATTCAGCACAAAGAACAGTACATCTTGAGCATTCAAGTCAACGTGCTTTCTACGTGCGAGCAATTATCTTGCGCCTTTGCAGCTTGATTAGATAAATTTTTATCAGGTCATAGAGAAGAACAGCAGCATGGAGTCTTGCTAAATTTATCCTGAAAGCAGCTTTTCAGTGACTTCATATCTGAAGTTACTACTGATGTTAACTGTGAGGGGCATATGGAAGAAGTGGGAAGAGTGAAACAGCAGTGCATATTGCTTCTTTAGAAGCTACCTAGTGCAATGTGTCATTTCAAATGCCTGTGAGGAAGGAGTTGTACAGCTGTACAGGTTTTTGGGTTTTTTTTGGTGTTTTTNTTTTTTTTTTTTTTTTTTTGGTGTGTAATGAAGCTCTAATGTATTTTATTTTCACTACTACTAGAAGTAGTATCTGAAACTGTGTTGGCAGAGGGCATTAGTCTGAATGCTCCCAGCTTGTCCCTGTAGGAAGCATGAGGGCTGTTCGTGGCTGTCACAGAGCTGGTGTAGTTGAGGGCTCTGTTCACCTGGCAGAAGTTCATTCATAACCAGCATGCTCTTGCTGGAAGCAAGAGATGCAGCGAGGCTGTTCCCAACAATTCCCTCTGTGTGCAGATGAATGTTGTGTTTGTGCTCCAAACAGTAACCGATAGAGCAGATTATAATGGATTTTGCTTTGTCGGGCTGAGGCACTGGTTTACACTCCCTCAGTCATGGGATGGAGTGGCTTATTTGTCATACATTCAGCAGTAATTGTGTAGGAAAATCCCTGTCACTGCTTTTTATTTACTTTTCCATTGTCACTAAACAGAATCTTGCCTACAGCAACCCGCAGCAGTCCCTGCAATTCCTACAGCAAAGGCAATCCTGAATCAGGATTTTGATTTTTGAGTACTTTTTTTTTTTTCCCTCTTCTTGTTTTGTTTGCTCCAAAGCACTTAAAATCTTATCCTTGACTTCAAAGTACCAGCAGGAATGACTGTATCTAGTACTGAACGTATTTAAATATATATAAAGGGTATTTTTTTACAGCTTGTTTTCATCTCCCAGTCTTAGTGAGCTAAAATGAATTATGAGTATTTTCTTGTAGTTCTGTTAACATGAATGAAGGGCATTTTTTCTTTCTTACAGTAACTGCTATAAAAACAAACAATTTATGTTTTCTATTATTAATACTGTTTTTGCATTGAATGTCATTCCCAGGAGGTACTTACCTTGCCACACGGCTTCACAAAGTGATTGCTTTTATTTCCAGTCTAATGCAAGTTCTTAAATCTAGTACTGTCTGTTGGAATTAAGTATTCTCAGTAGAGTTGTATTTAAAATAATAATATTGACCTCATAAACCAAATCTTATTCCTGCATTGTTTCAGGGCTTTCTGAATTTCTTAGACAACTTTGTTTACTCTGCTGTTGTGCTGTTGAACTACTAAATAAAGAAGTCTGTATTGAAGGATGTTTTGATGTGGCACAGGTATCTTGCAGGAACACGAATTGCTTGATAGAATTGAAGTGTATACAAAATAAAATGAAAAGCTCAAATTTCTCAAGCTTTTGTGCTCAGATCATCCTCTGTCTGCACATAAGCTGTTTTTTCCTCATGACTTGTCCAGCTCCTGAGAACTTAAAATGGACATTTAGAAAACATTCTTTATAAAATGTCAAACACAATATTATGGATTGTATCATGCACGAAATTCAAGAAGTAACTGCAATTAACAAAAAGGTAAATTACCTACTGTGTGAAGGAGGCCTGTAATCTTCACTGGTATAGAAGCAGCAATAGCTGCTCAATAGTTTTGGTGTTATGTTTTGGGGTTTTTGTTTGTTTTGTTTTTTAAAGAATAATTTAAAAGTACCTTGTTAGTTTTAATAGCTCTAGATGGAAACTCTGTTTACTTTGCATATGATGAGGGAATGCAAAAGATCTCACAGATACCAGAAGGGCAAAAAAACCCCACCAGCTGCCACATGAGAAAACAGGCATAATGCCATGCAGTTGCCTAAACAGACTGTCCTGAGAAGAGGCACAAAACCTCTGGAGTGGGAAGGGACTTGGAATGAAGGTCCCTGAGAATAAAGTCTGCTCCCTGTAATAACAGTCCTCAGACAAAGCACTTCTCGTGATGCAAAGCGGAGGAATTTTCTTGTACCAAATGCCAAGGACACAGAAACAGTTGATGTGCAGGAGCTGCGGTCTGAACAGTGCATGGGGAACTTCTGACTGAAGTTTCGATGCTTGAGTGAACTTGGGAGACTGATGAACAAAGTTCCCAAAGAACAGTTAATTTGATGAATAACAAAATGAATTATGGTTATGAACAACTACAGTCATGAAGTGGAACTCTAAAAGAGAACACATTTAAATTGGAACTGTATGTTGATGAACCCAAGAGCTGATGCGTAATGATCCAACTCAAATTTCAGGGATAAGTTTTGTACTGGTGTAATCATATCCCCCTCTGGTGGCTGACAACAGCAAATACTTGGACAGTATCCGTTTTGGAAGATGGACACTAAAACCTGCTCCCAGATGGTGCTATTAATATCCATTAGGGATGCAGCTTTAGTTCATTACATAACGCCTTTTTGTATTTTTTGTGCCCAAATAGTCCCTTCAAATTTAAGATGAATGTGTGAGGTGATATTTATAGCTAAAAGCAAATGCATGCTGCTGTAAAAGACCTTAACTGACAAGTTTAAATAAGTAAACATACTTTACCCTTCTGCTTTTTAGCCAGAATTCAGAGAGCAGAACCAGATGACTATGAGGTGCTCAGTGCACGGTAGGAGAGGGCAGGATGAAGTATCGAAATGCTGCTTTGACACAGACTTCAAAAGGAAGGTCTTACTACTTTTAATATATTCCTGAGGATCTCTAAAAACACTGCAAACTGTTTTAACTCCGAGATTTGAAAAACAATGATCCTCTGCTCGAGACTACTCAGACTGCAGCAAGGTGTTGAATTTTTCCTGTAAAAGTTTTCTGTGTAAATTCTGTCTTTGCTATTTGATGAAATAATGTGTTGGGTTTTTTTTCCAAACCTTATTTGGTTTAAAGTCCTATATTTTAAGAGCATTTTGACATGCAGTAGGCTGAGCAACTACTAGTAGTTGGACTACTATCTAAATCTGGTGACAGTGAAGAACAGGAGAGGAACAGTATTTATGTAACTGTTACATGAAAATGTAGAGCTTTCCAGTCAAATGAGCAGCAATGTGAATTAGAGTAGATAACAAATCTGACTGAAAAGACTGTATCACTTCACTATAAATTTTGTCAATTTGATATTGGGTTAATAGTATTATAACATTAGAAACTAGTAAAATTTCCATAAACATAAATAAAAGCCATATAGATAGTTCCCAGAAAGTGTGTCAAATATTTAAGTCAATTGTATGACTACATTTGTATTATGGTAAGTATTCTTTTGTGGTTTGTTCCAGATACACTGGAAAGTATTTTGGGATACAGTTTTCATATATGCTGTAAAAATAATGTAGTTATGTTGTATGCTTTTAATATGTCCTTTATGTAGGACTTGAGAAGGATAAATTGCAAGAAATACTGTATTTAAACTTTCTATTCTGTTCTGTCAACCTTCATGTAGAAATAAACTTACCTTAAAACTTTGTAAACTCTTACTCTACACACCCTTGTTTGCTCAAAACATGTATGAATGCAAAAACGGTTCCTCTGGAGCCTTGATGTTCTTGTCAGTATTTCCTTTGGCAGACAGCTCTTGAGAACAGGAAGACACTCCCTTGTTAAAGGCTAAAGACTCTTCTCAAAGCCAAGGAACAAAAGTAGATGAAGTCTTTTATGAAATAAAGAAGTACTGACTCGCACAGGATAAACAAGAACTAGGCAGTGCAGCTCTTGCAAAAAAAAAAACCCGACAACTTTGGATCCCACAGATAACATCTGAATGCCTCTGGTATGCTTTCCAGGCTTCAGTGGATGAGACCGGCATGACCATGGCCCATCTTTCCTACAGTTTATATCCACTCACTGATAAGAGAGGTTTATCTTTCAGACCCAATGTCACAATGAAACAATCTACACATCAACTAAATAAGAAGAGGTCACGCAAACACAGCAATCAGTGTCGCTGGTTTGCGGTGCTCAGCTGAAGAATGTGAAGTATTTTACATAAGTAATGCTTCCCCGAGTACATCTATTCAGTATTGGTTGCCAAAAGGACTTCATAAAATCATGTTGAGATCAGCAATGCTCGGTGCTGAACCTACAACGTAGGTTCTGGGAGTTGGACGCTAATACTTTTCAGAGAGGCTTGGAATCCTTCTTTTGACATCTGAAGGCTTTTAGACTTGGACAGATGAGCAAATAGATAAGAAGTAAGTTCTCTCCACATTGTTAAGGCTGTAGTTCTGTACAGGAAGTCCCTGCTCCCCAGAATGGAGATGTACGTGCTGAGTTTCATTCTGCTTCCATTGTATTTCATTCTCACTCAGCACCTGGGGCTATTTACACGCGTAAAAGAAAAACGTGCTTAAGAGACCTGGTGAGTTAAGGCCCTTCCAGCCTTACCTCAAGCAGTGGAACATGGAAGAAACACAGGAAAACAAAGTGACAGCAGCCATTTACAGCTTGAGGTATGTGAAAATTTTCAAAAGAAATGGGGACTTGGTGGGTTAAAGAGAAAGTACATAGAAGTGAATATCCATGACGTTGGAATATTCTATTAAAGTGTTTGTGGTGTGCAGGCGCACTGCAATAATCTGACAGTTGCTTCCCATATGTAAAGAAGTATCTTGACAGGTGTAAGCATATATAGGATTCCTTTTGAAGTGTTTGGGGCTTTTTTTAGAGAAATAAGGCTAAAGGAGGAGTTATTCTCTTTAAGAAAATGAATTATTACAAAGGTGCATTGTGCTAATTAAAAAACTGTTTTCTAAAAAGGAAATTAAAATTACTGATTTTTATTTCAAATATTCATACAACTTTTTATTTTGAGGACAGTTTATTTTGTATAGGTGGCTTGACTCCTCTCCTCCTGCCACTCAGTATTTCCACCTACGAGAACAGAAACCACAAAAGCAGTTTTCTTCTCCCCTCAAAAACCTACATTCTAAAGTCTCTTTTGGCCCTTTTCCGAGTGAAAGAGTAACATTATATAAATGTTTATAAAGTTAAAGGAGAAAAGGACAATCTAAATGACACCTTTAACAGAAAAGCAGCAAGAGTGTTAGTTTTTCTTTTAATATCAATTTTGGGTGACTCAGGTACTTCTGACAAGATGTTTTGCCACCTGAAAAAAATCAGCCAGTTGTACTTCAGGATCATCTCCCCCAGAATGTCGTATAACTACAACATACAAGCTTGGTGGTAACTGGCATTAATAAAACAGCAACACTAACAGTTCAGACACAAATATCTGTTGCAATTATTCTTTGTAACCAGCATAATCTGTTTTAAAAATCTATGTTAGAATAAGTTAGTTACTTGAATACCCTTCTTTTTAGCCATACTATGTATGAAGATGAATGCTCCAAGGTCATGCCTTGCTTTTTTTTTTTTTTGATGTAATTTATTCTTTTTTTTTTTTTTAGTATACCCTATTTTCTTCTTCATTGTCATTCTAATAATTTAATTTTTTTGTAGAAATAATATTAAATTGGATAATTCCAGCCATGCTATTGCAGAATAATTTATATTTTACTCTAGATATCTAATGACAGAAAATAGACTGTCTGAAAACTATATCTAGTAATAGGTCTTGAGATAGTGTGCTAAGTGAGAAACAAAGGAAAGCCTATTCTGTAAGAAATAATTAAAACTCCATCTTATGCTCACATGAATGCTGATCCAAATATTTACGGAAGTGATGCAAAAGAAAGCCTCTAATCAAAAAGGCCAAGAATGTGCTGAAGGAAAACAATAAAAATGTGATGGTGCACTGCACATAGCAGTGTATTGGTCTTCCAAGGGAAGCAAGAGCAAAGCTCTAAGACTGAACTTGCAGTAGGTATTGCTGGATGGTTATTGTGTTCAGTGTGGCTAGTGCAGACTTTCCTATACACCTGTACTTTGCCCCAGGGTAAGCAATGCCTAAGTATGCAATTTTCCTCAGTCCCACAAGTGCTCCATACTTGTACTCTTTGAGAAAACTTAAATCTATTTTTCTTCTTGACATGTATATCTAAATTGATACTACGAAGATTGCATTGCGTCTATGTGCCACTCATCTATCCATACACAAGAATATATTTGTTCTGGCACATTCCAAATTTCAGCAATTAGTGTATTATTCTGGAACTGTGTGTTGCTTGCAAACAGACTGTGGTATTCCAAAACCTAACACACAAACAGTAAAGATTAATAATATTCCTTCCAAATTACCTTGGACAAACACAGACTTGGTAAATGGTATTCCAAGTGAGGTTACAGAACGGTAAGTTGTGATTCACAGCAGTCAAGTTACTAGGACTTAATTTTTTGCTCTAATTTTCTGTCTTTATGCAGATTAGCATATAAGATGAAACCTGCTGTCGATACTGGCATTACTTATCTGTACATGTAATAGTGGCAGTTGAACTGAGATGAACCATCATCATTTAAGCGCAGAGTGGTGGTCTATGAGACTGTGCCTTCCAGACTCTCACCTCCATGCGGGCAGAAGTGTTGCTCTGTTTCCACACCCAGCCTTCCCACTTTCTCCAATCTGAACAGGTGAAAGAGGCTAAAAAGCAAGATAAAGTGTTCCTCCTTGCAAGATGCAGAAATGTTACACAGGTGGCATTGATGGCATATCTTAGGCCTGCATTACAGAGGCAGCAATTCAGAGAATCTGTCTTTGAACAGCAGGTGATCTCCTGGTGAGAAAAACTGTGATTTCCTCTTCCTTGAGCTCTTAGGGAAAACTCTTAGGGGGATTTTCCACTGGAGATGATCCTGGTTGTGCATCACAGGCAGTGAAACAGTCTCTTCAACTCATCTCTTGGCTTTTTTCACCCCGATCATGGTATTTTTTTCCATGGGTAGCTGCCCACTCGATTAATCTCATTTCCCCTGGCCCTCAGCCTCCCCATTCACCCTCCAGCTGAGCAAACAAAGGGGTGTGCAGCCATTTTACAGCGCTTCCTCCTCCCGTCCCTCTGGGGTCAGCCCTTCACTCATCCTGTTCGTAAAACAACTGGTTTAACAGTCTCTGAGAAACACACCTCTTGACTAGTACTCAATCAAGAAACCTTTGCTGGGGTCAACTTAAAGGGGCTGACATCTACCACCTGGGAACTGCTGCTCTGCCAACGGCCTTATTACTACCAGGAGTGGGCTTACTGAGGCTCAGGGCACTTGTATCTGTTGTGGAAGTCATGAGTAAGCAGGCCAGTGTTATACCACAGGCTGAATTTCTATATTCAGTCTTGGTATCATACGTAGACCTGTTAAAAAAAAATGAAGCCCATGCAAAGAAATCTTTAACAAACCTCTGAAAGTTAAACCTTGGGTCCTAACGAATTGATGCTCTGTTAAATCCACTCAATCACATCGGCAAGGCATGGCTTTCGGCAGTGAAAATGCAGAGTAACAGCAGAAAAACATTTAAACTTTTTGCAGCTTTTTGAGCATACTAAAGAGCCTTGAGCTCAGTAACAGGGATCTGGCTCTGCTCCGCGCAACTCCTCACACCCAGGCTAATACGAAACAGTTTCTGGAGAGCTAACTCAGTTCCCAGCAGGTGGATTTTGTGGCGCCAGGCTGGCTGCTGACCGTGCCCGAGGTGTGTGCGGTGCTGAGGGGAGGCCCGGGCTGGCCCCGCCCTGCGCACCGCTGCCTCAGCCGGCGGAGAGCGAACGCCCGACCTTATTCTGCGCACGGGGATGGATCCCAACGAGCGCTCGGCGCTGGGGCTGACCCTCGAGGAGCCCCGGTTTTTCCCGCGACCGTCCCCGGGCGGCGGCGGG